>UELX01000961.1:0-55198 GCA_900480035.1 Eupelmus urozonus
TAATAGACCATTTCCAGCGTGTCTTTTCAGGGAAATAAGTGGCCATTATCGTTGAGGTGGGAATAAAATAATTTTTTCTCGTTAATTACAACAAATAAAAATATGATTATTCATAAAAATTCACAGTATTTTGTCATTTTCATTTTCAATATTGATTATACTCTAGCTTATTTGACTTGTATATCTATTTCATCAGACCCAATAAAATTATGTCCAATATAAATATTAAGAACTTTTTCAAAAAAATTACTTACAATATTTCTTAAGTCTTACAAATAATAGTCTATTATTCTTAAAATATCAGATATCGATCTTAAACATTCTCTAAGTAACTAATTTACTCAACTATTCCAAAAAAAAACCATTCAAACAGACAATCTAGAACATCTCACCCACACCTCCCTCACCCTGCCGCATTTACTGCCCCGATCTCTAAACCCCCAACGTTTAAGCGTTATATCAGACAGGAACGCGGAATATATATCGACGGGTGATCGAGAGGCTCGCGGCATTGATTTACCGCAGGCCGAGCGCAAGTCGGATCGTATCGACTTTATATACTTGTGCGCGAGAGCGGTATATATATATACACACGAAGCCCGTGTAACGTTTCAAATTAACCGAGGCCTCCCATTCACGGAACGAACGTGAGTACAGCAGCCAGAGATGCAACGAGCTGCTGCTGCTGCTGCTGCTCCTGCTGCATGCAGGCAAATCTCATTCCCCCCGATTCTTACTCTTTTTATTCCTCGTGAGCCTCTGTTAGCCTGCTCTCGCTCTTGTGTCTTTCTGTTTGGTCGCTGGAGTCCGGGGAGCACGATGAAAAAATCTATTGAAGATTAACATATTTTGTGCAAGTTTCGTTCGAATGGAAATTTGAACTACATTCGTGCTTGAGATAGAATGAAAAATTATTTCTTTTGTAAGTGTGATTGGAGGTTTGTAGGATTATGTAATTGATAATTGATTAAAAGTATTTCTTATTGGATTTAAAACATGGTCTAACAAACAAAAATGATTGAAAATTGCTTGATTAGAATTAATGCAATGTATACATAAGTGGTAGCTTCTCATTTGTAATATCAGCATCCTGTCATTGACATGAAAGTTTATCTACAGCTCGTTTAGTTTAATTTAATTAACTATTCACATAAATTTTCTTTATCAAATATCAAATTAATTAAAGGGGAACTCTGCACATACATGCAAGTGATTTGCACTACAAATTTACGAATAAAATGCCAGCCATTCCTCTTAACTATTCCTACAATTAGAAAGTAAAAATTGTATAAATTCTTGGCTTATGTTAAAAATGATTAATCCGCGACGTTCAAAATAAATTAGAACGCCAAAGATCAGGCTCCCAGATGAATATACGATTTTATCGTGGATCGGAATCCGAAGATTTTACGTTTCCTATACGCATTAAAAATTAATCTCTCCATCTGAAATACGTCATAATTACACGGCTGTGAGTCCATCAGTTTTTATTTCATAAATTTTTCCAGCCGATAAGCACCGCTTCGCCCAAAGAATCCCAATTCACTTTTTTTCATCATCCATAAATCCGCATTACTCAATATTAAGAACCTACCGGAGCACCCAGAGAGACATTCGCTTTCTTGCCAAGCCGATGCTGTCAATAACGTCCGCATACTAACGAGCACCTTCGTTTCCCATTCGGCATCTATCTCGGCGTAACAACCATCATTTACCCTAATGATAACCCTCCAATAATCGTCATTACTCATTCCCTCTGTACGAATCCCTCCCCTCCTCTACCAGCGCCACTTGTCGCCTCGGCCAGAGAAAAAAGCCCAAAAGAGCCGCGATCCTCTCGCGATGTCCAGTCGCGCTTTTCCAGCGTCCGTTCCACGAACCGATCGGCGCGGAGGCGCGAATCGAGGGAGAAGGACGCCGACTAATTATCCCCCCGCGAATCCGGTGCGCGCCTGGTGTGGCACATGGAGAGGAGAAAGAGAAATCCTAGGCGGCCATTACCGTATCTGCGCGGCGCGATCTCTCATTCCGCTGTGAATGTTTTGAATTTTAAAGGAGGGCTAGTAGTGGAACAGAGAGGAGAAAAAAAGGAGATGGTATCGAGGATGGTGCATCTGTCGCGCGGAGGGTTGCGGATATGCGTGGATTGAGAGTATGGGGATTTGTAAGAGGCCAGAGGCGATTTGGGTTTTTTTTGGTTGGGTTTGAGGATGTGGATGGGTATTACGCTGATTCGGGATTTTATCGGTGGTGGGTTGATTAGAGGGATGGGGTTGTTTGAAAAGTTGTTCTTTTTTCATTAATTTGAATAGTATATTGATGAAAATATTCTAGAGTTAGTTATTATATGTCTTAGGGAAAAGTTTCTATAATTTATATGAAATTTACGTAGAAATATACTCAATGTATAATAAATAACACACTTATATCATTTACTATTATAAACTTTCATATAAAAGTTACAAACTTTCATAAAAGTGTTATTTTCTCAGAACATTTACATTTAGTAAGAGAATTACAATGCTGCCTGCAAGTATCTGGAGTGTCCTCTTTAAATGTAACATCAAAACCGACAAAGGTATCGACTTCATCATTAAAAATATGTAACTATACATATTATAAATAATGATTATTAACTACATTAGATATAAAATTTTTTAAGTAACTTTCTAATAACTGATATCCAATGATCAGAATGGATTCCATGATCCAAAAATTTTTTATTAATTTAATACTCAAATGGGAAGTAGTAAATTTCAAATAATGTACAAAATGGGTCTCGAAACTAAAAGGGCACATAGCCAATGCTATTTAAATGGGCTATGTGCCCTTTTAGTTTCCAGACCCTCAATTGTCTTATGTAACATAGTAATTTTTAATTAAATGCAAGGATGCATCCACTTTGGTCCTCATGGTAGTAAATTATCTCATTATTCTTTATTGATAATCGTGAATCTTAAGAATAAAATTTAAGAACAAAAATGAACAATAGATATTTTAAATATAATCTAAATGTATCTTCCTATCTCAGATCATTTTAAGCAATAAGCATACAAATCTCTAAATTACAATAGCTTAACTTTGAACCCACTCCCATTGCTTCGTTATTCTGAAAGCCACACAATTACCATCTCCTCCGCTTAAAAAATCTCTTCATCTCAAGAAACAGCCAGTCCATCATCGTGCGCATCGTTCCAGAATCCTTGAAAAAATGACTTCCTATTAAATCCCCTCATCCACAGCCACACTCGCAATCTCCACTCTCTTATCTCTAGCTACTACCTCTCTCCCTAACTCCCGACGACACACTGTGTCACCTCTATCTCCTCAGCCTAAGAACCTCCACGTGTTCCCGCCGGTCAATCTCCCCTGGACTCTCCCTCTCTCTCTCTTTCTCTATCTAAGTGTGTGTGCGTCGTCCTTCCTTAAAGGTCCACGATACGACAACGGTAGCCCTCACACATACAGCCCAACGGTAGCATCGCCTTGTCTGATCATCCTCGCCCTAATGAAGCCTGGTTTATCTAAAGACTTTCGATTCCCAGTATAACCCCCCCTCTCGCGCCAGCGAGAGAGACACCTTCGAGCTGTGCCGTATGTGTGTGTTCGTCTCTCTCTCTCTGGAGCTAGGTGTACAGGCGCCGGCAAAAGGGAGAGAGAGAGGAGCGTCAGGTGTGTGTCGCGTCGAGAGAGACCTGCTCTCACAATGATTCTTCTTCCTTCTTCGTCTTTGGCTCTTTCTTTCGGGCCTCCTTTGTATGTATATAGACCGGCTGCTGCCGCGCTGCTGCTGCGTTCCTTGAGCGATGGGATTGCAGTTAGAGTGGGGTTTCTTCTCTGAGGTGATTCTTTATTTTCGATGAGTTTCTTATTTGTCATGCCGCGTGAGAATGAGAGATTTGTGGCTTTTTCTAGTTCGGTGAGCAGTAAGAGAATGTTCTTATATTTATTGGTTGTTCTTCGGTCGTATTTTGATAGGTTTTATTTAGGTGATAGTGCTATCCTGTAAATAAACCATGGTCTTGCGAAATCCCGTAAAATATAGTCCAGGATAGATAATTTTTACCAATCAATTACCGAATTTAACAGGTGTAGCTAATAATCCATAATTATACTCTTGATATTTGTATGTCTATTACCTATGTTATGTTACGCGTTATTCAATTATTCCTTATATTATTGATTCTACAAAATCAATTTTTTATAAAGGAAAAGGGAGTTTGTTAGCACGTTGTATTTTATTTATTCAAACTTCAAAAACTATCACAATCAATATTTTAAATCAATACTGAAAAATTTTACTGATGATATATTGTTGTACCTTCAGTTGTGATTTCTGTGAAAATGGTATCAGGACCTTTTTAACAGATTGAGGTGAGCTTACCATCAGATTTAGAATGAGTATGTAACTATTTATGGCCTTCGTCACTGAAAAAGTACGATCTCTTAAAAGAATGTAATTTGAAATAGATAAAAGAACACTAGATAAATCTACAATTTGTAAATCGAAAATTCAAAAACTTTTTTAAGGTAACTATTGTTTTTTTACCTCGATATTACAGATATTACCAAACGTTACATAGCCAATGAAGCATATCTAACTAACTCCTAGTGTCCATTGGCCTTGCTCCCCACTCCTTAATTCATACAAGGACAACACTTACTTCCAAAATTTCAGCTACTCCAACTCTACTCTAAAATCTTACTGTACTATTCAATCGCCTCTTGATTAATGATCTCTTTCAAGTTTCCTCTGCACTATTTCTCATCAGACTACTCTTAATCCACCTAGCTCGCACAGCAGTGATAATTTCGCCGGCGACTGTACGCTCTTGAAGCTGTGCTCCGCTAACACCGGGCCACCCAGCGCCAATCTCTCTTCCTCTCTCTCTCTCTCTCTCTCTCTCTCTCTCTCTCTCTCTCTTTCCACCTTCCTTCCTCTCTCTCGATATCTCGTCGTCGCAAAGGTGGGTGAGTGCGCGCGCGCGAGAGATCGAAGAAGCTGGGAGGGGAGGAGAAAAGAGACACACAGCTGCCGCACGGTGGTAGGGAGAAATCCACGATGTTAATTTTAACTTAATTAAGGCTTAATTGAGAGAAAACATTATACTCCGCGCTTGCGGGCCACGTTGTGTCTTGGTTATCCCTCCGGCGCGCGCGGGCGCATCTGCAACGCAAATACGGATTTGAAATTTCAAAAATCTCCGGCGCGCGGTAGAGCGGGGGTGCCGGCCGTGTCTCTCCCTCTCTCTCTCTCTCACTCCGTGTATATCGCGAATCGTGGTCAATTAGAGAGGAGGACTGCTGCTGCCGTTGCTGCTGCTCTGTGGCCGTGCGACTTTTTCCTCAATAAAATAATCATACGCTTTGCATCTCATCGCTCGCTTGTTCGGTTGAGGTAGGGGCGATTTCAGACGGGGGGGTCTTCTAAGACACGGGGGCATCTGGCTTTTGTCCGCGCTATGGGCGATCGCCGAGGGAATTTAGATGCGCGAGGCTGGAGCTGCGGATGATGGTCTTTCGGGCAGCGATCACTGAACTTCTTGCGGGTGCATTGTGCGGACCTTGCGGCTTGGATATCTGTGTTTTAATAGTGTTTTTAAAATGTGAGTGTTCTGATCATCGTTCAGGATTACCATTTTTGCGACTATAGATAAATTAAGAAAATACATTTTTTTTACTAATTGGATGATACCTACAAATAACAGTAGTATGATCATCGATCCAAACACAAAAGAAATAAAATCCGTAAATCTTATTTTTTATATATACAAACATATTATTCACGTAACAATACAGGACCAAGGAAATAGAGTAGCCGGTCAATTACCCAGTCCTATCGTACCCACTATCTTAATAAGATCGTATCCGGCGTAATGAGTTAAATTATCCAGATAAAGGCAAACAACTAATTCCCAGAACAATATAAATCAAAGCTCACCTACCGAGAAAAGCGGCGCTGCGCGCAGCCGAGCCAGCGCATATATCCGAGAGACATAAATAAAGATCGACAGAGACAGAATAATCGCGCCGGGGCAGCCTGCAAGTGTCCGTGTTCTTCGTCTTCGCAAGAGAGAGCCTCCATGGCTTGTCGCCCCCGAGGATTATGCTAAAAGAGCCACACGGCCAGCAGCTTCCACGTTTTGAATTAGGGAGCGCTCCCGGCTGCTGGTAGGGTGGGGGGAATCGCGCATGCGCTTATCTGCCCGCCGAGCTGATTTTTAATTCACACACCTGGGAGGGAAGTTGGCCCGATTTCATCGCGATCGAGCTTGACGATTCTTTTAATTGCCCTCGATTAGGTGCTTGCTCTGGCTCTCTTTCTCTCTCTTGGATAGTGTCCCCCAGCGATGCACTCGGGCTTTTGAGAAGTTTTAATTAAAGACCTTTTCCGAGAGATCGCAGCGGAATGGTGACCCGAGAGCAGCATTGTTCGCTGTAGGTCTGGATTGTTCCTTTTTTTATCTTTTGATTTAGCATACGTAAAAATTACAGTAGTTTGGTGTTGATAAATGACGGGGAGTTAAACAAAATGCGCTGTTAGCAGTCGGTTATTGAATGTTACGCGACCGGCCATCGATCACTTTAATTCGAACATCCTTTAATACAGAAAAAATACGCTATTTTATTACACCGATCTCTAATTATACTTGCTAAAATAATAAATTTAATCGCGATCGCAAACACCTCCGAGTGCATACGCTCGAAATTTCTCAATAAACGCCTTAACGATCGCTTATCAATCACGCGCAGCTTTAATATCTCCCATCTCGCAGGCAAAACTCCTCTTTCGTATCAGCCAGCGAAAAAATGACGCTCGATTACGCTCGTAATAAATATCCCCGGCACCTCACCAAAAAAGCCATTCCCAAATAATCCTTACAATACCCTCCGCCTCTAAAAAAGAATCGTCTAACACCTGCGCTCGCGCGCTAATTAACCCTTTCCTCTCGGGCTTCTCTGGCTCAGAAAAATCGAGAGCTGCGCTCTTCCCAGAATTTCCCTGCGAACACGTCTCTCTCCCTCTCCGTCGCGCACCTATAATGATCTCGCCCCCGGTGAGCTGAGCACACACCTCGATCGCGTCCATTGAAAATTCGCGCTCGCGCGCGGATGTCCATCTACACTGTGCTTCACCTGCGCGCTCTCTCTCTCTCCCCCCTCCTCTCGGGCCGCTTCTTGGGACTTCTTGGGAGTCTCGCTCGCGCGAGATCGGCCCCTTGATTTTCCAGGATCCCTGTAGTTGTCGTATACGTTGTCCTCCTCTCTCTCTCGCTCGCTCGCTCGCGACCTTCGATCGATCGGCAAGTGGGCGGTACTTCCATTTAAATTCCACCTCGATGCTGCTGCTTCTCTCTCTCTCTTTCATACGTATGCATGCGAGCGCGCGAAAATACTCTGCGCTCCTTCATCCCCCGAGTGAATGTGTGTGTGTGTGTGTGCAAGGTCCGCGAGCTACTCGTAATTTCCAGATCGCCATTACTGGCTCTTTCTCTCTCTCTCTCTCTCTCTCTCTTCTTTTCTTCTCATTAGTAACGACTGGCATCGCGTTCTCTGTCTTGCTTGCTTCTTCTTCTACTGGGATGTTTTCTGTGTGTGTGAGAGAGAGGGGGGGAGGACCCTTTTAGTGGAGGGAATTTTTTAATATGAAAAACGTGATGCGCGAATAAAGGCAGGAACGAGCGGCGATGTGTGTACGAAATTCGGCGCAATATTTCAGCGGATTAATATACAGTCGGACAGGTGTGTAATGTTTTATATCGACATCGATTACACGCGGCCGCGATATATCATACGTGATCGAAACTTTTTTCTCTTGTGCCTTCGGCTTTCGCTTTCTTTTTGTAAACATTTTATTTCGATATTACTCTTACTCTTATTGGCTTATTGTTTTAATTTCGAGTTGGAATTTATAATTTTTGTTTATGATATTTTTAATGTTTGATGATTACCGCTTCAGACAAGCTTCTGATCATTATTTTAATTACTGACGATAAAATTATTAATAAAACTAAAAACTTGTTCAAAAAAATTTGTTTAATTACAATTTAATCTTGGTTATAGAAAATATAGATAAGATAGTTAAGTTATTTACAATTTGTTGGTATTTATTTTGTAGTTTAATTATTAAATAAAATAAAATTGTGAATATTATAATCATTAATAGTTAATTCAAGCTTATTTCGTTTTTTAAACCTCTTAGAATATCGGAGAACGCTTAATAGGTTTCCATTTAAATCACAATGACGAATGACACGAATCATGATGTCACAATAGGTCGATTAAGCTTAATAACTTCCGTATATTTCATTTATTTCGAAAAAAAAAATTATGATTGACCATTCTAAAGACAGCCACCGACAAAAATAGATTCCAATAAATCTTAAAAAAGAAATCGATTCCAGTTCATTTATCCACTGACCAACAAACGCAGCTCGACAATTTGCTAAACGACCAATCAATCCGAAACCTCCGTACATTATCCCAACAGTCCAACTAAAACACACCTTTAAAAAAAAACCTCAACATAGCCAACAACAATCTCAACACTCTATCATTAAAAATTAGCCGACACGTAACATCCTCTTCACACCAGCGCCAAAAAAAACTTCTCGCCCCATCCACACATCCTTTTCCACACTGTATAAACCAGGCTCATCGATAGAGCAATTAAATCGCTCTCGAAAAAATGCCATTATCCCACGGCTGCCCTTACGCCGTCCTCTTAACCCGTTCGATACGTAAAACCTTCTTTTTTCTCATAGTGTATAAAGCTCCGACAGGAAAAGGGGTTTCTCAGCTCTCTCCCTCTGCGCTAACGCGCGCTTCGTTTCTCGTTTCTTCGAGACGGCTAATCAGCGTTCCGGAACAGCGGCCAGGAGGACGACTTCTCTCCTTCTTTTCTCCCCCCTCTTTCGGCTCGTTCGCACGCGTCATTCGTAAGCTTATAGTCGCCTTCGACCTTTGGCATTTCGGGACGAAAGGGGCAAAGCCAATTTCCTTGGCCTCGGCTCGGAGCGGAGCGTTAAAGACTGGATGTGTGTGCGAACAAGGTGATATTGTGAAAGAAAAAGAGTAAGTTGTTTGTAAGATTTTTCATGTGATTACGAACATTTTCAAAGTGTTATTGAGAATAAGATTGATCAATAATGCCTTCATAATGAATTAATTATTTAAATACAGTCTACAAATAATTTAAACAATGTACTAGAAAAACTTAGAAATTTAATAAATCACAACCCGCAACCTCTTTCAATCTCAAACACTAATTTTCTAAAGTCTCATCAAGATTTCCCCAGCGAAGCGCACACGCATCCGTATATACGCTCCAACCAAGAAAGAGACAAGAACGTCGCGCTTCGACTGGCTCGAGGGCCAACAAACGCATAGCAGTGCTCGCCCGATTTTTATTCGATTCGCCGCGTAATTCTATTGTTTTCACGGACTATTAAGTTTCCGGTAATGGGCCGCTTCCGGCGAGCGCGCAGCCGCGAGTATATATACACACTCGGTGTCCATCTGGAGTTGACTCTTCGAAATGCAGGAAAAGGCGCGCCCGCGAAAGAGAGAGAGAGAGAGAGGAGACAGCGCAGCCTAATTCGGGCTTTAAAAGATTAAGGCGAGGCTCGACTGCGCCACCTTATTACCTTCTTACGCTGAAGTTAATGCTTTCGAGGATGCTTTTTTTTTCTTTCGAGTTTCATTTACTTTCGTTGCTTCTTGCTTTTCCTTTGTGGGCAGGGCGTAGTTTATTCACGATACTGTGACCATCAAGGGATCGTACACAAATTCTTCGTAATTCGAAAGCCACTACTGCCAGCACTCGGCAGGAAATCTCAAAAAGCCGTCTCTCTCTCTCAGCATCCGCGCGCATCGCAGGCTTCTTAAATCAATCAAAAAAGACAAAAGCGGCCGCAGCCTGAAAAAGTGCCCTCTTCCCAGCGCGAGCGCGAGAGCCAAATGGTCACTTTGTGGTTCGAGGCGAAGAAGATAAAGCGCATAACGAAAGCTAATAGTGTGTGTCTGGGGGGCTATGCGCTCTTTCTCTCCCTACGTCGCTGCAGATCCCAGCAAAAGACACGACGGAGGAACAAGACGCGCTGCAACAACCTGAATGGGCAAGCGACGATATACAGCTGAGGAGCATCGAGATGGACAGAGTTGGAAAAAAATTGAAGATACGCGGTGGATAATAAGTTCGATGTATCGATATTGTGCACTGGAGTGGCTCGGTAATGAAGTAGGTGGAAAAATGCGGATGTTTCAGAAGGGGAAGTGGAAAGCGGGGGGGAATGCGTCCAGGTTGGCAAGTCTGTTTTCGTATCGCTGAGGAGATTGGACTTTTTTTTAGGGTGATATTCATCGTAAAAGTTTTGCTTTTCCAGTTGGCTTCGAGCACTGATGAAACTCCGCGAGAGATTGAATATTGCAGCGAGAGAGCGAGAGCTGGCTGACGTCAGAGCGTTCAATCTCGCAGTCAAGTGATCTCACAATGTGTATAAATACGATATATAAGCTGGAGATCGTGTTTCTACTTTGGTATTCGGTTTTTATTTTTGGTTGAAATTTTTAAGGGGGGAGGTGAGGGTTAATCTGGATCTTTTGGTATTTATAAACTATGATTTCATTTTTTAGTGTTGATTAAGGTTTGTAGATTGTGTTAAGGAAATTTTATGTTTAGCACAATCCTGCTAGTCTTATTTTCAGCCAGTGAAATAATTTTAGAAATAATTTTTATAATCATTAATGTGTTTCATAAAAATTTCCTGTAAATACCTCGAAAGTAAAGTAAGAGATTATTAAAGGTAAAAATTATTCATTACTTATTTAGGTATCCTCTTTATAATTTAATATTCTAAAGAAAAGACAAATCAATACTATATAAGACCAACCATATGAACTCCAGAAATCCATAAATCCAAAAATCATCAACAATCAAAATTCCACACCTAAAATCACCCAAAACAAAAGACCCATTAAAAAACTGTCGACTCCCAGGCGCAGCGTGTATCCCAGGCTCGGGCAGTACCACCGCCGCCGTCGCGCATCAGCGAAGGAGATAAAGGCGCATAACGAAAGCTAATAGTGTTTGGCTAGCCTCGGACTCTCTCCCTACCAATATAGATTCTCCCGCGGGCCGCTGCAATAACGCGCGCAGCTGAAAAGCTGAGGCACACCGAGCGGCAGGCGCGTGTATATATATGTAAGGCGATTGCACCGAGAGAGACACGTCGATGGGCGCGGAGGAAAGAAGAAGGGGGGAAGGCAGACAGACAGTACAGGAGAGAAAGAAGAGCGGGTTTCGGCTGAGGAAGCAGTTGGGTAGTTGTTTTTTGTTGAGGATGGCTGATAGAGGGGTCATTGGCATTTTGTACAAGTAAATCGGCGGAGTTGCAGGTGGGATTGTCGAGTTTGGCCGGGTGATTTTTAGGTTGGTGGAATGATTCTAAAATTTGCGGATGATGGTTTTGGTTATATTCGTTTTAGAGGAGGTAGTTTAAACTACAATTGGAAGTATAATGTAATGTTAGTGAATCTAAGTCTAATTTAGAGCAATTTTTTGAAAAATATGTCGTAAAATTTAATAAATTTCAATTATTTAAAATAAAAATTAATTTTTATTTAATAATCTTTAGTTTTAATATTGGCTAAAGTATTTCAGTTATAATTAAATTTGAAGCACTCTTTTTTCACAAGTGAGTAAGCCACTGACTCATATCCTGCTTTTAAATATACATATTCTAAGAAATGAATCTTTTTTCAATAACTATTTTTTCAATACTTTTAAGTGCTATGACACAATACAACGCTGTGGAATAAATAAAATATGTACAGTTACTAATCAACTCTCACAACCTAAACATGGTTTCTTAAAATTCATGAATCATCGAATGTACATGTTAGCCATACAGATTGATTATTCAAAACAACAGATAATAAAGCATTAGTCTCAGCTTATACCCAAAATTACTTAAATTTTCTATTCCCAAGTACGCCAACAACCAACAAGATATTCCTCCAACAGAAACCAAATCAATCCTATCCTCCTGCTCCACCCACCCCAATCACTCCCCAAAACCTCCAAAAAATCCATCTTTCATCCAAATCCAAAAACCCATCTCCAATCAGCTCAGCTCCTCTCCAGCACACGAGCCAGCCTTAGAAACCAGCGAGTGCAGCGTGTCTCTCCAGCGCTCCTTCTCTCTCTTTCTCTCAGTCAGTCGAGTAGGCGTTCCACGCACCAGCGACGGAGACAGCTCTACTCTCCTCTCAACGCGATCCCCATCGCCCATTGGCCGGCGCGCGCCCCGCCCCTTAACCGCCCACTCATCGCCATTGGCCGGCTCACTCCCACCACTCAACTCGCGCCGCTCTTGCGCTCCGAGTACAGCCGAGCCGCGGGGCTCATTTGTTTATTAATGTTGTAATCAGCCGCGTATCCTCTTTTGTCCTGCGCGCGGAATGCGACCAGTTTCCTCTCCGCGTTGAGCGAGAGAGAGAGGGATGTGTACATGTATATATACACGTCTTCGTGTGTGAGTGTATGCCGGCCTTCGGCTGTGCGCGCGCACGAACTGTATCGGTAGCTCGCGCGCGCTTGTACGCTCATGCGCGAGGCTCTCTTCTTGTTTTTCTTAAGCGAAGAGTCTTTCTTGCCGGAGCGAGTGGATTCTTCGTTTTCGTTTGCGAGCACGAGGTTTTGCCGCGCGGAGAGAGAGACCGGGCTTTATTATCGCCCCGAGTATAGGCAGGAGAGCAGGCTCTGGTTTTGCAGGGAGAGGTGGGGAGAGGGACACGATGGGTGTTAGAAGAGTTAATCGATGCTTGATAGTTCGACTGGCTTGTGGCTTGTCGGGCTGAGATTTTATGCCTTTGTGGTGCTGATTGAGTATTGATTTTTAATGAGCTTTTTGAGCTGTTTGAGTGGGATTTTCGAGGAATTGTTATTATTGATGTGAGTTGAAGATGTTTTTGCGTGTTTTGTTAGAGGATTTTTGGAGGATTTGTGGATGAAAATTGGATTTTAGATTAGAATTTTAATTAATGATTAATTAGAGTAGATAAATGTGCAAAAACTAATATTGGATAGAACGAAAATAATTAGGTTTACAAGATAAGATTAATGTGTTTATAAAAATCTTTGAAAGCTCTGATTAATAGAAATTATTGGAAGATAATCGTATGACTGAAATTGTAAGATTTGATTAGATAATGCTAACCATCAATCTTCTTTGAATGAGTTTTTTATTTCATCAATTAAAATACTTTGTTCCTTTTGAAATAATCACAATAGATAATAAATATAATAAAATTAAATAATACATCTTAAAATTAAATACACGTATCTGATAAATTCCAAATATCTGAAATTTGTTACGTCAATCAACACTAGTTCTGACGTCAATACAGACCGGTATCAAACTTATCAAAAACCACTACATACAAATTTAATAATCTCTTCAAACTAACAAAAAAAAGTACATTTCCTGTAAACCATCTGTCCAACAACCTCAACATCCACAAACTACATATTATCACTCTCGCTCCGTCTCCGTAAATACATATTTATAGACCTTTCCACGAGTAGTTCATCTCGATTTGACGCTCCGTTTATTTGAGCTGCCATCAAAAGTGACGCGCAACAGGAAACGTTTTAAAGAAAAGACGAGATGTGGCCACGCAAATTGTTCCTCCAAACTTTCGTCGGGTTTACTCGAACCGCGAAAAGGAAAATATCGTCGCGGCAATTTACGGGAGGCGAGGGCAGCGTCGCACGAAATCGAAGTGAATACGAATTATTTTCTTAGGCGACGCTCGCGCCCATTTGTTTGTGTAGGACCGCGTAAGGCGGGATGTATTGCACGGACGACTTTTTTCCTTTTTACATTTAGTTCTCGAGTTTCTCTCACTGGCTGCGGTTTGGATGTGAGCGTATTTTGAGTTTTGTAAACAGGCGTGGAATGAAGTGAACAAGTAAATGTCTGTTGAATGGGTGGTAAGGAAATATTTGATTGTATCTTTTAGTTTCTTGGAAAAACAGATTTGGATTTCATAGTTGTTTTATTTTATTTAAATGTATACAGTAACAGTATCGTTATTAGTTTATAAAAATATGTTCGATTTTCATTTTAGTGTACATTAATCATATTCAATAATTACAATTAATCTACAAATAAAATGAAAAATTTGTAATTTGTTTGCTTTCTCCAAAAAATACACATCTTGTCCACAATTACTAGTAACCACTTAACGTAAACACTAAAAAATTATAAACAATCAATCCCTACCATAAAACCCAAAAACACTCAACGATAAAAACCTCCCAACCAGCCTCCCAAAACAAAGCTCGCCACAGTCCACCCGAAATCATTAAAAAAACATTACCAAAGCCAGCGCTCCAGCAAGCCACCAACAAAACAATTACAACTCGCGCTCGCGTATTTAAGCGATTCTCCCCGCTCTCTCAGCCGACGCGCGTAATAAACACCGGGGAATCTCGGCCTCCTATATAGCACGACAAGTTGCCAAGCCTCCTCCTCCCTCCACCTCCTCTTCTAAAATGCATTCGAAAAGTCGTTCTCGCGTTTTACGGCCCTGTATACGCGCTGCGCTTGCTCCCTCGGTGCTCGGGCCGTCAAAGCCGATCGGAGAAGGGGACCCGATGCGTGTGTATATTCCTATTGTGCCGAGGGCTATATACCTGAGCGAGCGCTGGGCTGTGCGAGGAGCGCGCGAGGCCGTCACAATGCGTAGGTGTCGGGATCTTTTTTTTTCGGAGGGATGAGCGAGAGATACGGGATTTTCGGGGTGTTGGAAAAATGCGGGAGAAAAATGGGTTTATAATGATAAAATCAAGGTTTTGTGATGATCCGAGTTTTTCTTGGAGGTCTTTGATAGGGATTCGGTAGGGACGCACAAAGGATCGTAAATGTGTAAAAAATGATGTATCCTTGCGCGACATCTGTAATCTCTGCAGCGAGCGATTCGCCACGTGTTCTGTCACTGTCACGCATTGAACAGAAATAGTTTAACAATCAGCTGTCATAAACGTTTATTTACAAAGCGACCCCGGCGACAAACATTTCAACCGGTGGCGCTATTTTATCATTTAATAAATCACTGCCTCTAGGAATCTCAAAAAAATCAGTCGCTTTACTATCACCCAATAAACCAAGCGATAAACAAAACCATAACCAAAGCAACACCAGGCATTCCCTCACTGGAATCCCGCGAATGTCGTTTCGAAATACCAAAATTCGCCGGGAGTGTAGGTGTGTCAGGTCCCCAGCGAGTAATAAACGTTATACGGACGTCCGATATATCGACGGACACAATACGCGTAACCGGTTCGAGATAAAGGCGCGCTGAAAAGGTGGCGTACGGGAGAGATAAGAGAGCCGATCGCGCGCTAGAGAGAGGATAGAGGCGCGAGAGAGGAGAGATTTTCTTGATAAGTTGGATCGCCGCGAATTATTCGAGGGAGATTAGAAGCGAGGGGATATGTTCGTGCTGAGGGATTGAAAAAGTAGATTGCGAATGGGGAAGTGTTGGTGAGGGAGTTTTTAGAAGGTTAGGTACATGGGTGAGTGGAGTTGTTTAGATATTGGGTTTGGAGGTGGGTTGAGGGAGGATCGAGATGGGTTTTGTATTTTAGTTGCTTTATTGGTGGGTGGGGAATCGTTGATAGACTTACAATGATTTTTGTATATACCTCGTCAGTTGTTTTATTTATTTGGTCATTTAAATTTATTCATTGATTTCTATACATAGATTATATTGCGTAAGTCCCTTTAAAAAATTGATTTGTATTTTATTGTAGACTATTAGAATACTTATCTGACTGCTGCAGAGAAGATGTTTTCATTTAATCTATTTTATTTCTATTTTTTTAATTCTTCACATAGACTAATCTTTGACTGATAATTAACTACTGTACCTAAAAACTATAAAACAAGTGAAAATGTATTACAACTCTAATAAAAAAAACAGCGAACCCAAACCCTCTGCTTCTTTAAAAAATCGCAACCATCTACGAATAATCTTCCTCATCCTCGCTCCACATACCCTCACAATTCCCCCTCACTAAAATACCACTCGCTCTCGCAAATCGAATACTCACCCAGAGAGGAAGCTCACCTCTTTGCAAAGACTTCCTTGAACCCCACTCTCTCTCTCCTCACACAGACGCGCGCGTGTCCCAAATGCTGAATTCCTCCACGGCAGGGCGTGGCGGCGGAGCCCTCTTCGTTCTGTATTCCGAAATGACGAATCATAATGTATAATACGCGCTCGCAAGCCAGAGCGAAGAAGAGAAAAGGGGCGCGCGCGCGCGCCTGCGTTTGTTGAGGCCGGCGATCTGTCCCTGGCAATGTGCGCGCGTGCATACCTATACGGTTTTCTTTTTCACCTCATCCGCGCGCGCGCGCGCTCGTCTTTTTCAGCCTGGCATTGCCAAAGAGAGCCTAGTACTTACGGACGAGCGCGAGAGCGGCTTATTCAAATGAAGCCCGAGAAGAGAGGGATTGTCCGATGTATCTCGGCGAGGGCTCGCTGCTCTCTTAACTGGATTCTCGAAATTCAAAAAACGAGGAGTAGGGGCACGTGAGCGTTCCTTTCATGCCGCGATGATGCTTTTTTTTTGGTTTGTTGGGTTCTGTCTTTTGGTTAATTGTTGGGGCTTTGTTTTTTTTGGTGGGGGGTGTGTGTTTGGATAAAGAGGATTGTCGAGAATGGGAAATTCTGTGGAAGAGAGGGAATCTAAAGATGTGATGCAAATGAATACGTTATTTTGTGATGTAATTTCTGGAATTTGTTTTTATTTAAATTCAAAGTGGGCTGTGATTTTTGGTAAAAATATTACATAAAAGGATAATTTTACTTTTGCGTGTTTTCTTTTTCTGTAATCTATAAAATATCTATTTTATCTGTTTCCCATTTCATTTCACATAACTTGTACTCGAAGAATAGATATGCACATGCGAAGCATCCGTATATTTAGTTAAATGAACAAAAGAAAAAAAAATACCTTCCAAATAAATGTCTCATATTACGAGTAACATATGTACCATAAATATGACAGGAGCTCCTTAACAAGCAAGAATTCCCGATATTTACACAAAACATAAGAAACCGTGTCTAACAAAAATTGTCTCATATTTCAATCACCCAAAATCACCGTGTTTCCCCCTTTTCTTCCTTCCTTAGCCGAAAAAAAATCGATAAGGTCCATCGCGATAACCCAATCGTCATAAAGACTTCAAAACATCCACTTCCTGTATTGATATACCTCCGAGATCTGTCGATTTAAACCCACGAAAAAAAGACTTTTATCCAAGAAAAAAAATCCTAGGAGGGTACGAGAGTCAGCAGAGAAAAAAGGTCTAAGGCGACGAAAAATCGGCAGTGCCATCCGGTTGTTATTTGATTTTCCTCAGAGCGGGGAGCAAAAAAATAGGGAGGGCCCCCATTGTCGCCAAGGCGCGCGGTGAGTTGCGTAACCGCAGGTATACAAAAGACTCCGGCCTGCCGAAGGGACGACGCGCGACATTAAGGACGTATTTAGCGAGTTTTTACCCCGAAAAAAAGAGAGGGTCGATGCACGTTTCGGGACGAATATCTCATGGACCAGGTGATATCCGTCGTTTCTCGAATCTCTCTCTCTCTCTCTCTCTTGTTCCTTCCTCTCTGATGCCTATAGCTCCCTTTTTTTGTGTGACGAGACGCGTCGGCTCTTTAAAGATACTTAGGTCGATCCTTTTTTTCCTGGTTGCATATTGTAACCCTAACGGAGGATGCTGACGTGGACATGTGTTTGAGATGGATTGAAAGGGTGGCAAAGAGATGAGAAAGTCTGGGAAACTGGATTATTCGGGAATTAATGTAGTGTGTCACAAGGTCAAGAAGCTGCGTAAGCAGGATCGACGCATTGTGCTAGGTTGAAAGGTTAATGTGAAAGTTTTAAAAAAATATCGAGTTATAAAGTATTTGTAAAATTAAATTTTAGAGATCTTATCGCTTGTAAAAGTAAAATATGAAAGGTAATATACGATAGTCAATACATTTTGCAGGCATGGTCTATCTGTCTTTTCAGCGTTATTATTATAATTAAAATTTTGAAAACAATTTTATATCTGACTGAGTTCTTATGATTTTCTTCAGAATGTAACATTTTTCCAAAAATTTTAATCATAGCCCCGAAGAGGCTATAGTCAGTCCCTTGAAATGTTGGCAAATAGATTTCTTTGGTTGCAACTGGCTCATTGACGATCGTTACTCACCTTTCATAAGTCTTTAAACTTATTTCACTCATATAAAAATATATTTTCAAAAGATAGATTTATTTTAAATTATCGAGTGAAATAACTAATGAATCCTTTCTATACTATAATTCATGAATATATTTCTTAATCACATGTAAATTAATGGATAGTTCTAACCTTCAACCTTAAATAATAAAACTCTGTTGATTATGTAAGATATATGTTACATTTGCAATAGCATATTAATCTATTGAAGGTTTAACGAAAGAAATAAAACTAAATAATTTTCGTTCATAAAACGATGCATAGTAGACTAACTCTATAAATGAATGAAAAATATTACACTATTCACCCAAACAAATCATCAATCCCATAATTACTCAAACCCTCAAACCACGCACCCCCCTCAAAAAACTTGGAAAATCGGAAAAATCCCACACGCGAAGCTCCCACCTTTCCTCCCTTACCCATTTCCAAACTCCCAAAAAAACCTCTCTTCAACCCGCGAAAAAAACGCTGCCCCACTCGAATCCTCACACGCGCCCCCTATATATATACCCACTTGTGCCGATGTTGACTCCCCGCTTCTTTTTTCGCACCGGATTTTCGAAATCCCGAGGAGGGAGAAAAAAATCGGGCGAAGGTCGAGGCTATAACGCGCCGTTACATCCGCTCAGCTGTCTCCCCTTTGCGTGTTTATTTCGTGCGCGAGGTGTGAAACGGCCGGGCAACCAATCAATCATCGGCAAAAGTTGCGCCAGTAGCCGGCCTTCTCCGTGAAAGTGGAAAATTCGCCGCGAAAGGCTTCTTCAGCTGCGGCGGTTTCTTTTCTTGGATTTTGGAAGAAGACGCAATGGAAATTGCTTTGGGATGACTGAGGCGATGAACGGAGGCGGTTTTGGAAACGGGCTTTGTGCGAGATGCTGTTAATGGTTTGGGTTGAATGGTTTTTAAATGCGGATATTTGTTTGGCGTTTGGGTGTTGGAATGTTTTGAAGAATTTTATGCTTAAGTATAATAGCGGGCTGCTGGTGTTGTGGAAACGGTTACGTTCTTTTTGTATAAGTAACAAAAAATGTTTGTAAATTTTATTTTTGATTATATCTTTGTAATATGATTAATAATTTTATGAGTGTACCAAAGAGTAGAAAATTTTTTTATAAACTATCACCCAGAAAACCTTTTTATATCTAAAACATTCTCTAAAGAAATAGATGACTATAAAAAATAAAGTAGATAAAAATTAATAGCTCGGATACCCTTCAAACCATTTCTCCCAAAAAAAAGTTCAATGATGCAGCAAAATCTAATCTTTATCTACATTCCAGCATCCTATCACACGGAATCCACGTATACACCCGTATACCACTTGTCGAGCGGCAAAGCAATTAGTATCGCATTTATAAACGGAAAAATAATTATCCGAGAAAGACGAAGGAGCCTTTCGACATAAATCAAAATCGACAGAAAATTCTAAATCACTCTCTCTCTCTCTCTCTCTCTCTCTCTCGCGCCGTTTCTCGATTCTGTAATTTATCTCTTGTTTTATCGGCGGCGCTCGTTTTTTCTTCACTACGCACACACCTTGTGAAACACACACTCCTGACAACTTCATGAATAATGAGTAAAAAAAGGCGTAGAGAAGGGGGAAGGCTCGGAAAAATTTCCTTGAAACTCTCCAGCGTAATAATAAACAACAAAAAGGAGAGCCGTTCTGGCGTAGATACACACTATTATTCATCGAAATTTCAAATCGGATTAAAAGGAGGCACAACAATGCGAGGTCCCGCGGTGATGAGAAACCTCTGCAGGCTAATCGCTCCGAGCGATTATGTTATTATGAGAGTACGCGTGTATATACGAATCGAGAATGAACGAAACGCGCGAATAGCGAATGACTTGTGGAATTCGCGCGCCGCAGCCGCCGACGCGGCTGATGTATTTGAATTGGAAAGTCTTGTCGGGATCCCGGATCTCTTTCTCTCTCTCTTCTCTTGTCACCCGCGCTAAGCTTAACTGACGTCTTCCATTAGTATTGGAAATCGATTGGTATTGGCTGGTTGGGTTTTGTGATTTTATTGGATAATTTTGTTAATTGAGTTTATTGTGTAGGCTTAGATCGTTGGGATAAATAGGATCGTGGTGAAAAAATATGATATTCATTCTGTTACTAATATCTGAAATAAATTGAATTTACTTGAAAGGAAGTTTAATTTAAGTTATATTTATAAAGTTTAATAGACAAGTTAATTAACCTGGTGAAAATGAAAGATCAGACCAGACTGTCAGCTAACAATTGTAAAATATAAATACATGAAGAATCATCTTTTTTTGGTTTGACATAGAGATGCTTTGTGATGTCCCATAAACCATTTTTTTCTGACTAAAAACCAAGGTTCGTTGTGTAGCAGTTATATCCTTTAATGTTCTTCTACTTATGCTTTAATCTTATCAACATTTTCAAAGATAGGTACCATTTATAACGTAGAACAAAAAGACTCACAAAAAGAAACTTAAAAAATTTTCTATTTAGTGTATGTATACAAACACAGCGATCGATCTTTATTTAAATTTTCATAAAAACTCAGTGAGGAAAATAATAATGAAAGCATATTTAATAACTTAAAATTTAATTAATCTAGATTTTGCCGTTCGAGTTAATATGATTTTAAATTAAAGAAATTTGAGATTGCATAATGCATTGGTAATTTGATATAAAAAAATTAAATAATTATTATGAATTAAGCATTTATTCAAACAGTTTTAAAAATACATTTTATTTTAAAATAATTAAATTATAAAAATCATTCTAGATCGTTAACCGCATTTTTATTTCTATTTCACAATGAATAGTCATATGCATAATAAATATACTTTTTATTTCATTTCATATAAAAGTCTTATCACAATACAAAATTCTTAATTAAATAAAATATAATATTTGAATAAAAAAATAAGCTTGTAAAATAAATTGAGTGCTTGATTTAAATTTTATATCGATAATTTTAATCTTATCTTTCCATCTTTTACCGTAAGAACCCATCAAAATTCTTAAAAAATAATGACAGACTTAAGATGTTTCAGTTTTGATATGAAGATTATAGGGATACGATGAAATTCCATATGTATAATAACTATTACGTAATGATTTTTTGTTTTTTTTTCTTTGAAGATGAGTTTATTCTTCCTATACGATGACCTAGGTTAATACTGAGCTTGAACATGATCTTCGTGAGAGAATGAATAGGTAAATTAAAACTTCAATAAATGAGATGAACCATTCTGATTTTATTGATTAAATCTAAAATTTATACTACTATATACATCGATTCAATTTCATTAGAAAATTCTCCAACGCAAATCAAAATAATCTTTTCCCCAAGAGCAGAATACTCAATCACCTCAGCGAAGATAAGAGCGTCGGCCGAGGCAGAATATCTCGTTTCAAAAACTGAAAAAAGGAAGCCCGCGCACGCGTAAACACAAAGACGGTGAATATCGGCTCATTCCGTCGCTCCAATTACGCGATACGGCCACATATATCCGGCCGAACGATTACGACGGACGCTGGAAGTTTATATCAAACTCTCTCTCTCTCTCTCTTTTGCAGACTGCTTTTTCTCTCTCTCCACCCGCGTCTTGCGACTTATTACCGAGAAACGTGGACGATATCGATATATGTGTGCGCCGAGCGTATTTCGATACGAGAACGAGAGAAAAAAGGAGGCAGCGCTCGGCTGGCTAAGCAGCGCCGATCTTGTGTCGGCATATTGCAGATATGCTGGAAATAGATTTATTTCTGCGCATGGGAGCGTTGCACTTGTTGGCTGGAGGAAAATGGAAAAAATTATTCTTGCTTGAGTTATTTGATACGTTACTTTGAGCGCGTATGAGATCGTAAGGACTGGGAGGTTTTATTTTAGAATGATGTCTGCCGGAATTTGAATATAATTTCAAGTATAATTCAGTTTGTTTTGGTAAAAGTCTAGTTAAAAATTTAGTTGAAATTTAGAACTTGTTTTTTATAATTTTTGTTTTTTTTTTTTTTGTTTTTCAAAAAGTAAGATTTACAGTGGAATACATCAAATCGATTATACAGAGAGAGAGATGAATCTTTAGAAAAATTACAGTAAAGGATACTCAAATTGCCACAAACTGGAAAAATAGAAAAAATTACTATTCTTTATAGTAATGTACAATCATTTTTTCAACTTTTTAAATTTTTGGCAGCTTTACTGTCCACTAATGAAAATTTTCCAAAGATTCTTCTCTTAGTGTATAAATCAATATATTGCTTCTTTTCTACAAAAGCATCAACTTTCCCTAAAAATCACATCCTTTCAAAACCCAGAAAATTTACGAACAGCAGCCGCATTATCTCACCCGTACACTCCTTTCCAAAGATAACACCCAGAGACCACGCGTGGGCGAGAGCAACCGAATACCTCCTGCGACAGTTCGAATTTCTGCAATTGCAGCCACTGCTCTGTGTCTCCTTAGCTCTCCGCTTCTTCGACGAGGCCCCGTCGCATTTGTATACTTAAGCTACAGCGCGGCCACAATCGTGTCACCCCCATCGACGTATACCGGGAAACGGGAGCGCGATAAACTGGTGGCAGAGAAAGGAAGAGAGTAGAGGAAAAAAAGAGGATGAGGAGAGAAAGAAACAGAAGAGGTTCGGGTGTGCAGCTTACGCGACCTTTCGCGAATTTTCGTCTGCTGGGATGGATCGACTTTCAAAATAAGAGGTGAAACGAGCCGGGTTACTCGGAAGCGATGAATCTTGATTACGTCGAATGCGCTTCATTATTGTTTTTTTATTTTTGCAGAATTTTATTTTATGGAGTGTGCCGATGGTTGTTTTGATTTAAAGTGGTTCTAATTCAATTCTTGATTGTCCTATTGTAGATTTATACTATTCTTTTATTTTTAGGCAAATTTAAATTAATAAATTTTTAATTAACTGGTAAGGCTAAAAGCCCAATTTCGTGGTATTCAAAAACAACTTTAAGTGAAACTTTCGACTGTCGCTAAGAGATCCTCATGTTTCGTTTTAATTTGCGGTAGAAATCTAAGATGTTTACATTACGGTATTATTTCTCAAAACACAGACTGCATAAGTGAATTCCTTGTCATGCAAATTTTTTGTTTTGAAAAGAGATATTGCCAGCCGACTTAATCAGGTGGATTCTATATTACAAAAAATTCCGTCAAGGTGTAAAAAATATTTTTGATCAAATAATCTAGATATAACTTATGTTTCGCTAAACATATCTATAATAATACAAAACGTAATGTTAACCATAAATACTTCAAAGATATACTATGTTTTCTATTTCTAGGATTGATTCATCTGTACACTAAAACCACAGCACCCCACCTTTTTCTTACAGTTCCACACATATATCTCCGGCAAAGAATCGCTGAATAAATCATTTTACGCGAAACCTGCAAGTTTAGCAATTTTTCATATCGGTTGACACGCGTGAGAAGCCAAGCACATATACACAAGCGCATAACCTTAACGAGGACTTGTGAATATTTACGCGAAAAAGGCCGGGCTTACATATCCACTGAATTAATTCTCCGCGGCCGTGATAAAAGTAAAAATCGCTAAATGTGGCGCAACGCTTTAAAACAGTACATGCACGTACGCCCTCTCGTGTATATATGCCAGCGCGCGTATATCGCGATCTCATTTAAAACGCAACTGTGGGGTTGCTCCGCTCTTAACGTTATGTACGCTTTGTCGCTCTATCTTATTCGGCTTGTTTTTATTTCGTGCAGGATTTTTAAAGCGGCTCGTTCTTTTTCGCTTTATCGGTTATCTTGGGATCGGCTGTTGTCACCCTAGCTTTGAAAATTAAATTTTTTATTTATATTTTATCGCGTTGGCGCTAGGGCCGTGTTTACCATTGTTACATGGGTAATAATCGAATCGATATTTTTTCAGATCGCCGCTGCAACACATTTATTCAAATTCGCGTTCTTAGAATATGTAATGAGCCCGGCTGACAGCTAACATTTGGTATATGAATCGGGCATATTTCATTATTTCATAATAACATTTTGTCGCTGACAGTATATACTATTAAAAGCAAGAAAAAACAAAATTTTTGTAATACACTATCGAACCTTGCAACGATATTCCAACAATATTGATAATCCGCATAAACAATAGCTCCCAACTCCCACGATACTCCAATACACAGCAGTAAAATAATTGGCAGCAATACACAAACAACCGATCGATACCGATATCCGATTCCCCGGAATTCCCCGCATTTTTCTCACGCGCTTTTCGCGCTCGCTCGCGACAATAGGATCTTCGCGGCATTCCGTTTGCTTTTCTTATCGGGTTCGCTGCTCGTCGGGGCCCGCGGCTCGAATTCGATGCACCGCCCGTTTCTTGACACACGAGCGCGCGTGCTCTGGCCTTGCTCCGCGAGCCCGACTATGGCTGCTCAACTGAGTCACCCGATCGAGACACGCCGAATGTTCATGTATAGCTATCGTAACGCCGGAGGTCTGCTAGTGGTAATTAGAGATTCTATTGGGAAATCTCGATATCGAACTTTTGACGCTGGGGGTGAAGATTAATTGGAGCAATAACAATGGATAGTATCGATGTGTTGCTGGAATGTGGTTTGGGTGAAAAATGGGTTTCGTGACTTGTGGAATATTAGGTTGATAATGAGTCAATATTGGAGTATTATCGTTTTGATATTCCCGCAATATTAGAATAACATCCATATAATATACCATCTTTATTATAAAAAAAATTACACAGTCCAAACATCTAAAATTCTTTTGGACTCCCCATAAACATCTTAGCTCGCTTGAGCATCAAGCTTAATCTCCAAACAACATCGCTTCACCTTACACCATCTCACCTACCCACTCCCAACCTCCCCCGATGAATTTATCCGTCCGTGTACGCAAAACTCGCTTTCTCTCTCTCTCTCTCTCTCTCTCTTCCTCGCGGAGCGACCCGTATACAGTTTTATCTAAACGCTTTTCCCATTTACGAGCAATAAAAACGCCAGCAGGCTCTCCGGCGCGCGACATTTCATTGTGTCTGCCCGGCGGCCCTCGTGCGCGCGAGTGTATATACGCCAAAAGACACGGGAATCCGGAATAGGCGCCCTGGACACGTTTATATCGCCCTCGCGCACTGCAACACGCAACTCACCTCTACACACACATACACACAGCCAGCCGCGTTGAAGGAGACATAAATTTCTGGTATCGCGAGCGACGAGGAGTTTTACGCCTTTGTCCATGGCAACACCCGGACTTTATGCGAGTACACACACACGTGTGTGTGCTAAGAGAGAGAGTTGGTATCGATCCTCAGAGCTCGGCGCTGGGCATTTCGTGTGGGCAATCGGGCAATCCCTATATACCTGTCGTCCAAAGGGAGAGAGAGAGGGCAGCTCGCTCGCGAGGAATGTGGCATTGCCTAGCCGAGCGACAGGTAGCGCCTGCGGAGAGAGAGAGATATAGGCAAAGCCAGCCCGAGCAGAGGGACTGCTAAGCGCCCGCAAGCGCGAGGTGACCGATTGTTCTCCGCTTCCGATCGATCGTGCGGAGCTGAGGTGGGAGAACGCGAGTGTAAAGCTTGGGAGAGTGTTGGGAGGGCTGGTTTTGGTGAGAGTGGGTTGATAGGGGATTTTTGGGTGGTTTTGGTTTGGTGATGGTGAAAGATGGTTTGGCTGGGTAGTCGAGGTTTGATAAAATATAAGGTTTTTTTTAAAAAGAAAAATTTTAGTTCAGTAAAAAGAAAATAATTTATGATGTTCTAACGATTTTAAGATATCATTCTGCAATATGTCAAATTTAATTGTTGTTTATAAACAACTTCATTAGAGATTATCAAAAATAAATATTTAAAAACTTTTTCAATCTGTATCTTTTATTTAAAAATATTGAGTGTATGAAGATGTTGAAAGTAGGTCTCTAATTAATGATCAAATTGTTTGAATTATGAAAATAATTCGATATCTCGACAATAATATTGATTGTATAGAAGCTAGGAATGCAACAGCCATTCGAATTGTTATATTGACTCGCTTTACAATGTTAATGAGCATTCCCTTGTTTTATATCCGATGTTTTTCCTAACAGCAAGCATTTATTACTCTCAGAGCCAACATTTATTGTTTTATTGAGTAACCCGTAATATACGACAAACGGCAGCTGCTTTATAAAAATAAGCCCAAGTATGAATTATTTAACACGACTGGAATGTAAAAATACCAATCAGATCTAATCTCTCCCACAACATTAAAAACCGTCCGATTCGCACATAAGAAAAATCGATCCTCATAAATCCCGAGAATCATTTGCAAAATACAATAGCAATTCGCCGCTGCCTATATACTCCTTGCTATCGAAAAGGTCATCGAATTGCAAGTTGTAAACAGAGCAGCCGTCGTGGTTTGTCCGTTAAACCATCCCTCATTCGAAATCGAAAGGGCCGAATAAAGCGTAACAACTAAATACACAAGCTCAGGGGATCGAACCTCAGCAATAACCCATGTGAACAAAAAAATATTCAAAATAACGGGCGACATAAGTTTCTAATATCGCTGCCCGCCTGCAACCCCTCTGCTATCTGCATAATTCATGAGGCTCTCGGCTATATACGAGCCGAACGCGGCAAACAGCTCGTTATACATTATTTATCCAAAGGCGCATAAAACCATCCCGAAACGATCGGGTTTAGCCCGATTTCCCCGCGCGCACATCCGATACCCGATCGCGTCAAAGCTTTTCTCTCCGTGCACATGTAGAGAGAGTTGGCTAGAGAGTCCCCACACGTGTGTGTATATATTCTCTTTCTCTGGCAGTGCTCTTTCGTGATTGCACGTATGCAAATTAATCGATAAATCAATCGGGAGACACACACGGCCGCGGACACCTAGGGCCTTCTAGATTCATTATCGGCAGCTGCCGATGCATTTCCAAGCCTTGCTCATTCTCTCCTTCTCTTTTGCTCTCTCGCTCGCGCGCGAGCGTTCCCGGTATTATGTGCGCTTAGAGGCATGAAATGAAATATAAAGGAATATAAAACGAGGAGAGAAGGACGCGGCCAAAGGGTTGCGTCTGCCGCGGCTATATGTATTTATATATTCCTTGGAGGAAAAAGGGCAGCAGGCTGAGCTCTCGAAACGAGAGGGGCGTATACACATCTCGGCCAGAGAGAGCCAATGTACATATGCGCTGGCTCTCTCTCTCTCTCTCTTTCTAGCTCGTAGATTTTCAATCGACAATCAATGATGCGCGTCCCCGGGATTTAAAGCCGCGCGCGCTCGCAACGAGCACACACAAGAGCGCGGAGATAGATCTAGATTCGCGGTACTAGTGGCAGCAGCCAATCGGATCTGGTTCAAGGAACCCGATAGCCCATTTGCATTGCAAATCAGCTCGCGAGAGCGAGAGCTGGCTTTTGCTACCCGGTGAACACACTGCGCTGCTGCTGCTGCTGCTGCTGCACACGCCGTTTGTCCTTTTCGTTCGCTTCAAAAACCTCGCCACCATCTCTCTTTGCCTCCCCCTTATATACACACACAGGCTGCAGAGGCATCTTTCGTCTCTTTCTCTTTCGCGCCTGATGGCTAGCCGATCGCGAGCGGCTGAGAGTGGATGCATTATGGCGAGTGGTCGTACAGCTTTTGTCAAAAGTGAGATCGGGATGGGGATGCTTGTTCCATTTCAGTTAATTTTATTAATTATGGCTTGGTTTATCGAAATATGAACGATGACGAAACTTTATGGTAAATAAGTAAATTTTGATAATCTATAGAAAAAATGTATACGAACATGCCAAGTTTGTAGTAAGGTTGAACGATCATTAAACGGTGAGTACTTTTATAAAATAAACCAATGGTAGCATAGGGGAGAGTGGGGCTAGATGACATACAATTAATATTTTTATTCTATTTATATCTGCCTCGGGGAATTAGATTTGAACCTGAAAATCATGATGTGTATTAACAACGCTACGTCTTACCTATAGAATAACAAATAATATCTAATACTAATATTAAGTAGTCCATTACATATAAATGAACTTTTATGTCTGCGTATCAACTAGCCCCGCTCTCCGCTGTATGATAAAGCGTCCTGACAACTAGGATTCTGTATTTTGTAACTATCTAAGTTTAAAACTATTTTTTCTCCCTAATCGTAAGAATAATCAGTCTAAAAATAGCAACTACCTCCCCCAGAGCACCTATTTACTTACTTCCCCTATTAATCATTCCATTTACTCTGCTTTATCAAAAATAGCCGGCAACGTGACTCTCCGCCCGCTCTAAATCTCCCTCATTGATCTTTCTCTCATTGTTAACCTTAAAACTCACCCACTATCACCCTCCCTCTAAAAACCATCAAAAAAAGCGATCCTCTCGTCCAGCTCGTCTCAAATCTCTCCCTCAGATCCAGCCAGCATAATGACCATTCCGCAAACCTCTAACGACACTACCAATTTTCGCACGCGACTGTATACCCAATCGCCACTCTCTCTCTCTCATTCCACTTCTTTGTGTCACACTACGTCCCCCCTAACTTCTCCCAGGCAGCTCTCGCATACGTTCGATTATTTAGATATGCAGATGACTCAAGAAGCGAATATAGCTCTCTCTCTCTCTCGCTCGGTCGCGCATCTCATATCTCCACCTATGCGTACGCGCGAGCTGCCCTTCGTGGAAAGGGCAGAGAGAGAGAGAGAGAGAGAGAGAGAGAGAGAGAGAGAGAGAGAGAGAGAGAGAGCAGCCGCTCATTGTCGTTTGGCATCGCGCGAAATTTGCATGTCGACGCGTGCGGCGTTGGGGGACGAGCTGCTACCGGATTGTTTCGATTGGCTGCGAAAGGGCCCCGCGCGCCACATGTGCCCCCTTTTTTGGGCTTTTTGGCGAGCTGGGACAGTTGTTGTCCGGGCCGATGCTCACTTTGCGTATATGCGCGAGCTGTTTGCGGCTTGTTGGGGCGCGAAGGCCGACTGTTTTATTGGGCGAGAGGGGCGAGTGAGGAAGACGGAGGTGGAGAGTCGCTCGATTGGATGTTAAAGCTGCGTAAATGAGACGCGAGGGTTTGTGGGTGAAGATCGAAGGGCGATTGGGTGGGGTTATCGAATGGTAATGGTGAATTTTGGGTGGGTGCGAAGATGTTTTTGTAATTCATGTTGATTTTATTTGTTTGTCGATAGTAAATAATTTTCTAATATTTCTATTTTGGTTATTATTGTGAACGCGGTCAGTTCTGGTAAAATAGATTTCAAAACGAATATCTATATTAAACCCTCAATTAGAGCAGCTAATCATCTCACAACTCGCCTTATTTATTATTCGACGGAAGCGCGTAATTGCAGCACTCATTATTAATAGACCCCGCAGAAAATTCGCCTCGTTTCTCTCACCCAGCGAAAAATATTAATGGCATTCGAAATTGTACTTCGCGGCCGATTGGACTATTTCTCATCCGATCCATTAAAACCCACGGCGAGGGAAAAAAAGCTCAAAACCAAAGTCAAAACAAAACCGCTCTCGCATGCAAATCTCCGGAGCATCAAGCCGGCTTCTCTCTCGGCTACTCAATTTTCCACGAGTCTCTCCTCCTCCCTCCCGTCGATGCATCATCATCAAACTTTTCGACGGCCGCGCTGCAGCACAACCCGACAAAAAATCCATCCCGGGGGTCCCACCACCCCCAGAAAAAGAAAGCCGGCCTCGTGTCATTCGCACATACACACTCAGCCAGAAAGAAGCTCGGCATCATCGTTGGTTAATGTAAGCGCGCCGCGTACGGTAGGCGCTTTGGAAGTGATTCCCGGTGATTTATCGACGCCGCCACCCCAAAGAGCGAGAGCGAGAGAGCGTTGAATTTGCATAGTCGTTTGCGCGTGTTATACCGTGCGCGCGCGCCGCGACCTTCTCTCTTTCATGTACGTATATATACAGTGCGCTCGCTTGCGCGCAGCCGCGTGTACAACACATCAGGCGCACACAGAGGGCCCTCGTTAGCCGCAGCGAGAGCGCGAGCGGCTTTTATACGTATATAATAAACGCAAACGCGCGGCGAATTATTTTCAGATCAATTTCCATGCGCCATTGTGTCCGACACCTTCTCTGATTGCGCCCTCTTGACTCCTCGCGAGCGAGCGAGCGAGTATGCCTTCTTCCTCCTTTTTTCCTCGAGCTGCTGCTGCGAGTTACGCTGGAAACAGACACGGTGGCCAGGCGCACACGAGAGATAGCCATCTGTAATGCAAAGCGCGCGAGAGAGGCACACCGCGAGAGAGAGAGAGAGAGGCGCTTCTTAACCTGCTCGTCACGTTTTCGTGGACTGCGTTAAATCTTTCTCTCTCTCGGTTGTTGCTGCTGGTGTTGCGCTGTGGTGTTGGGTTGGCTGCTGCTACCGGGCTTGGAAATGACCGTACTTTTGTCTCTTTAAGCAGACGAGCGTGTAAAGCATGCATCCCGGCTGGCAGTTTTTTGCTGCTCCTTTTTCGAGGTTCCGAGTCGTGTCGGGGCAGGGTAATGATATGGTTTTGTGCTCTAAAGCGCTGCGCTTGGCAGCCTTATAAATTTCGATGCGGGGTTTCGTTTTATTGGTGGTAAATGCTGGAAAGTAACGAGTGGGAATTCATTTTGTTTTGAATAGTTTTAGCTGAGAAGTAATTAAATATTAGTTAACTTTGAGGCATTACCTGAAATTTGACTATAAACTTACCTACATATTTTTTTATGACAACACAAATAAACTGTTTATTAAATAAATTTTCTATTAACCGCTAATGAAACATTAACCTAATCTTAATAAATTTAGATTACAATAATCGACCAACACCAAAAATATTTTGCCAGGCATCGTCAGCAAAAGTTATTACTTATACGAATCCTCTCGCTTGTTAGCACCACCTAATCCCAAGCCATCCTTTTTTTGCCCTAATCGTCCCGCACACCTCCAAATAGCCTCTAATTCAATTAAACCGCGACAAACTGCAGCTCTCTCCAGCTACCGCGGACGCTCCCTTAATTGCGATGTCCCCGGCGAGCGGCCGGATATCCATTACCAGCTCGTGTCCTCGCTATCTGCCTCAGCAGACGGCAGCCAGAAATCGTCGAAAAATTATGCGAAACCACGGGAGGTAGCCGGCCCTCAAAACGCCGTCCAATTAGCCCTCTCTCTCTCTTTCTCTCGATCCCTCGTTAGCGCGCGCGCCGCGCCAAAGAGAGAAAAAAAGGAAAGTTTTTTCGCGATGTTTGTGTGTACGTACGTGTGTGTGTGTCGCCCCGGCGGAAACGTGAGTCGAGAGCGAGAGGAGGAGGAGCGAGATAGAGTTGTTCCGCGCGACGATGCGCGACGACGCTAAGAGAGTGCAGTGGAGAAGTCTTTTATATATTCCGACGCGCTTTTTTCGAGCTGCCGAAGAAAGGAGAAGTTACGCGAGCGAACGAGGGAGATGGGAGAGCGGTCGGGTTTGGATGAGGATAGGTGGGTATAAGAGTTTGATGGTAATAAATAGAAATTTGTAAAAATAATTATGGATTATTTAGAATTTTATATTGCTTAGGTTGTGATACTATTCTATTTCTTTTAAAATCTTCTAAAGTCCTTTTTTCTGTAGAAAAGTGATCTCAAGTCCAGAACATTGCGGACCAAATTAAAAGCAAATCTTAGTTGGTCAATGACCTTATGTCGAATGGTATATATTGATTCTCTAAGAATTAATATATTCGAAATCAGCGAATAAAAAGTATTATGTTTCACAGAATGGTATCAATTTTATTAAAGAAAGAGTGTACTTTACCACTTTTCTGAACTGACGGAAAATGTTCATTAAAAAGAAAATCGATAATTAGATTACTGAAACTGTAAGCGTTGATAAATAGAAATTAGAAACATACATCATTTGCCTACATCTTTTAATATTGCGAACGTATTACCTTTGTTTTAAAGAATTGTGCAGTATGCACATTGATCCAATGAAGAAAAATTTCAATCAGAAAGACGAAACCTGAAAAACTTAATCCGTATAGTAAGTACCTGAAGGCGAACATTATTTCGTAAAGTTCAATAACATAACCAGCATCATCGTTCCATTCGGGTCTCTCCTGATTTAGTCCCCGCCTGTGAAAAATCATCAGCTTAATGTAAGCGACGACACCATTATCATAAAGCCTTTTCAGAATCGTTTCCACGGTTTCCCGTAGGTAAAAGTCATCGCGAACTAGAAATACGAAAAACTTCTTGTAGATGCCCTCGTTTCCGATGAGTAGACTCTTGCTATTGGGTACGTCAAATCTTCCAGTCCAACAGTCGATGATGCAACCTATTTGCGTTTTCGTTTTTATCAGCTCAATGCAGTCTTTCGTCGAACCTTCAATACTTAGTTTATCTGCGTACCTAGTGCCCCATAGGTACTGATGATACAGACTCTCGCTGAACACAATGTATTTGCGATTTATCAGATCATCCAATGATTCCATCGGAGAGTAAGCCGGCGCAGTTCGTAAAGCGCTGAGTTTGCATTGGAAGATGAAGTTAGCCGACATGAACAGAACAACGAATCCGGCAAATATGGTTCTATGTGTACTACCCTTAGCTTTGTATGCAATGCCCATACCTGTCAAAGCTCGTAACACCTCGAGACTGATTTTCGTATAAGATTTCATCAGCAATTGTTTTAACACTACTACGATAGCGATATATGTTATCGTAAGTGCGCACCAGATTTGGGGTGAGAACATTGAAAAGAAATACTTATTCACTTGGATGAGTTCCTTACGTGTCACATAACAGCCTGCTCCCGATAGCTCGTAGGTAAGAATCTCGTTTCGCCAAATGCCACGTTGGAGCTCACAGTTCATTTGGACGTCATAACGACCGTTAAGTACATCGCGTTGTATTCCACTAGGTACACCTTTGGCATCAATGATACCTTGCATCGATCTGTCAGACAACACAAAGTTCACACTCGCGTTCAATTTTGACCAAATTATGTCGAACAGCTCACCGGAAAATCCGCGAACCTTGAACCCTCTAGCTCGTTCATCATACGGGTTCTCATATTTTATTGGAAAGCCAATTATCTTCACAGGATAACCACCAACATTCGATTTCCTATCAAATGTTAAACTTTCGCAAATGGGAGTTAAATCTAGAATATTAAAAAAAAATATCATTTTGAAAAACAAAGCGTGAAACTGTTAAAAAAATAAATAAATACCTTCTAAAACTCTGAACAACTTCCTGAACAAAGTGAATGGGTGTCCGTTTTCTAAATCATAAGATCCAATTTTTTCCCAAATATTGGGAGCGTGGGGGATAAAAGGATTAAATATATACGTAAAAATAGTTCCTGATTGGTGACACACATAAACAGCTGAAAGAATTCCAAAATCCCAAGCAATTTTTAAATATATTTGTGCGTTTTTGCAACTATTTTCCATTTGCATATTTTCGAGAATGTAATGACCACGCTGATTCCACCAAATAGAGTATTTAATCTTGTAAAAGGCAATTTGCAAAGATTTACAATTAAATTGCGTAATGACGAACTTTTTTGCTGGATACGGTATGAACGATGCATCGCCATCGTTTAGTTTATAAAGCTTCTTATAATTAGTGTACTTGTTAATACTATCAGATTGTTCTAAATTAAGCAGACTTACGATATTAATTTTTAAAAAGGGATTATTAATATGAGCGTAACTTTTATTTTCAACAATTATTATTGGTTCATTTCTTTGAGGAAAACACTTGTTTAGTATACGCTATATGAACAAAAAAATTTTACAGTAAATTTACAATTTTTCAATTTCATTTAATTAAATATTTCAATAATATTGCTTACCAGTGGTATAGTTCTATCACTAATACTGTTTGAATATGTTTTTATGTTGTTTTTACTGCCAAATGAAAAATTTACAACTGATAAAATTCCAATTATAATAAATATAAACAAATTAACAAACCACTTCATGGTGAAAATATTTTTGTCATTTGTCATAAAATTCAATTTTTAAATGTGCTTCTTCTTGTATAAGAAATTAAAGCGCTCTGTAAAACTGATAATGTTTAATGTAATTGATTTCAGTACTTCATCAGCAAACGTAATGAGGTATACATATGTATAATAATAATCAATATTTCAGCCACATCGATTTTCCGTCCAGAGCAATTATAGCATTTAATTAATTTAAAAGTTGAAGTTAATCTTCCAGTTTTTAAAGACCTAAACTTTTTGTATTATTATGAAAACAGTTTGCTTAAAAAAAAAAAAAATTATAATATATTGAAATTAGTATTCACTAACTACCTAGTATTTACGATTTTTTGTATTTTTAAAATCTTCTTCAATGTATTCCTGTAATTTTCATTTTAATCAATTGTACAACATGTATGTTAATTAAATGAAGAATAATTTCGACTGTAAATGCAAATCCCGAAATGCTCAGTCCATACATCAGATACCTAAAGGCAAATGCTATTTCATATAATTTGATCGTACAGTGTGATTTGTCATTGTTCCAATCGACCTTCTCTTGGTTCATCTTTCTCCTGTAAAGATGCATCATCTTAATATACTTAGTAACGCCGGTATCGTAAAGTCTCAGAAGTATAGTCTCGATACTTTCACGAAGGTAGAAGTCGTCGCGCACTAGGAATACAAAGAACTTCTTGTAAATGCCATCGTTCATCACAAATAGGCTTTTGCTACTAGGTACATCGAGCCTTCCGCCCCAGCAGCTGATGAAGCAGGCTACCTTGGTTCTCGTTTTAATTAATTCAAAGCAATCATACTTAGATTTTTCGATGATCATCTTGCCTGCGTACTTGGTACCTGAAAAGTGCTGATAGTACTCTTCTTCACTGAACATTGTGTATCTATGAGTTATCAGATCCTTCAGCGATTTTACGTTGCTAGAGTACATTGGTGCTGTGCGCAAAGCGCTGAACTTGCCTTGGAAGATAAAATTTGCCGACATGAATAGGATGATGAATCCGGCAAATATAAGTCTGTGCGTACTGCCTTTAGGCTCGTATAACATGCCCACTCCTGTTAAAAATCTGAGTACCTCGAGGCAGATGTTGATGTAGGGCTTTAGCAGCATACGCTTTAATACAATTAGAATCGCGATGAACGTGACTATAATAGAGTACCAGATGTACGGTGAGAACATCGTAAATAAGTACCTGTTCGCCAGAACAAGTTCTTTACGCGTTACGAAGCAGCCAGCTCCTGCTAATTCGTAGCTGAGGATTTCGTTGTGCCAGATGCCGCGTTGAAGTTCGAAGTTCATCTGCACGTCATATCGACCATGAAGTACGTCACCCTGAATACCACTAGGCAAACCATTCACGTCTATGATCCCTCTTCTTGATTGGTTGGACAATACGAAGTTCACGCTCGCGTTTATTTTCGGCCAGATTATATCGAAAAGCCCACCTGATAATCCGCGAACCTTCATACCTTTGGCATTCTCATCGTAAGGATTCTCGTTTCTGATGGTGAAACCAATTATGTTCACCGGATAGCCTCCGAGATTCAACTTCCTGTCGAAGGTTAGACTCTCGCAAACAGGAGATAAATCTGAAATATTGATAAGGAAACCACAATTAAAGAGCAAAGTATGAAATTGTTGAAGTAACGAATATATACCTTCTAATTCTTTATATAACATCCTGAACAAAGTAAATGGATGTCCATTATCCTGAGGAAAAAATTCTACCTTTTTCCAAGCACTTGGTGCCCGGGAAACAAAAGGATTAAATATGTAAATGAAGATATCTTTTGATTCACTACACACAAAAAATGCTGAAAGAATTCCAAAATCCCATACAAGTTTTAAATACAAACGAGCACTTTCGCAACTATTTATTTTTTGTGAATTTTCAAGAATATAATATCCATGCTGATTCCACCAAATCGAGTGCTTAATTTTGTAAAGAGCGAGCTGCAGAGAGTCAAAATTTAATTGTACAAGGATGAACTTTTTTGCTGGATATGATGTAAATAAAACATCGTCATCATTTAGTTTATAGAGGTTCTTGTTATTACTATATTTCTTAATATTATCAGATGGTTCTAGATTAAGCAGACTTACTACGTTAATTTTTAGAAAAGACTTTCTGATGTGCGGATAACTTTTATTTCCGATAATTATAATTGGCTCATTTCTTTGCGGAAAACACTTGTTTAGTATTTGCTATATGAAAAGAAAAAAAAATAATTTTAATGTGCACTTACAATTTTGTCTGATCAAAATCAATTATTTAAATAGTTAAATAACATTTTTTTACCAGTGGTATACTTTTATCAATAGAATATTTTGCAGATATTTCTATATTATTATTTCTGCCAAATGAAAAGTTTTTAAATGATAAAATTGCAATTATAATATAGATAAGCATATTGTAAAACTATTTCATGACAAAAATAATATTATTAATTATAAATTGCAAAATTATATTTGATTTTTTAATGTTCTTTTCCGTGTTTTGAAGATTGAAATGCACTGTAAAATTGACAGTGCTAAATGTAATTTATTCGAGTACTTCATGAGTACACGTAATAAAGTTTACACATATACATTAATAATGAATACTTCAGCTGATTAATTTTTTTATGCAGTACAATTCGCAGTAAATTATTTTTTAAGTATAAGTTAAATTTGAAGTTTTTAATGTACTTGACTTGCTATATATTTAGTGTAAAAATTTCTTTTTTTAGCAATTTTTTTTTGTAAATAAAGCTTTATTGAATTAAAAAAGAATTATAAAAGCTAAATAAAATATGCGAGACATTTCATGTTTATAAAATCTTATTTATTTAATTTATTTAAAATAATTTTATTATTTATCTTATTGTAGGTTGCAGATAATATTTAAACTACAATGTCAAATTTTATTCCTGCGAATTACGCAAAATTCTAATTCCTTTAGACTTCCTATACATCCCTTTCAGTTCTCGTCAGACTTCTTTTTGTCTTTGACTCTCTTCTCTTTTTTTTCTTTTGACACTCATTTTCTTCCAAATTTTTCTGTCTCTTTCTTACCTATAAATTTAATTTAGATTTTGTTCACTATGTCCTAAATATCTAAAGTAAGAACTTTTTCATATTTTAGCTTTCTTCAAGAGAATGCTTCGTGATGGTGACATTTTCAAAATTCCAATTTTTGATGAAGTGTAATGTATTTGAGTCTTTTGATTCAGAAAATATAGTTCTTGCAATGATACCTCTTCCTATGTACGTGTGTAAAAACATATGCGACAAAATTTTATTATTGGTACATTAATATTTAGACCGTAACGAATATGGCAGTAAAGGCGCAAAAAATTCTAGACAGATAATCGTGAATAAGTACCTTGTACGTTATGTAACAGTTTACTTCAGATAACTTGTAGATTATTTCAAATGTTTTTGTTGATATAATATGTATGTTCATTCCACCAGGTGGAGTGCTTGATTTTGTAAAGGGTGAACTGCAGTAAAATCAAGTTTAATTTCACAAAAATGAACTTTTTTTGCTAGGTATAATATGAATAATGGATTGCTTTAGTTGCGTATATAGAGCTTGATATTTTTAGTACATCTACTAATATGAGACTTTTCTAAACAAATCAAAATTAAAAGAAATTTATAATTCTAACTAATTTAATTTTAATAAATTAATACCACATTTTTTATGTGAAAAAACGTTTAGAATATTATGTTTGGAAAAAGTAATTTATTTCTAAAAATAGTCATACAATTTTCTATATAAACATACTACTTGCAATGCAGAAGTGTTAACAAACGACTGAAGTACACTGAAGTAATATTATTATCATAATTGATTTGAATGCTTTATACGTGAACTTAACAATGTTCGCGTGCGTAATTTACATTGACAATCAATATTTTAGCGCTAACATTAAGTATCTCGATGAAAGTATTCATAGTATTAATTACATTACGCTGAAAGGTGTAATTTAATTTTAATATTTTTAATGCTCAAGTATTTTATGTGATTAGATTTTTTTAAAGTAATGCATATTAATTATTTTCACAATTCACTTAAAATTTTATAACTCATTATTAATTTAAAATTATTGGAGAACTCAATAAATAATAACTTATTTTAATTTCTTATTGCTAGTAGACATTGTATGTTGTGTGCTACTAAAAATTATCTGTTTAAAGCTACTAATAGTAACTTCGCTTTTTGTGTTCAAAACTCGATTATGCAAGCCGAGGGGTACATATACCTTTTTTTTAGGATGCCGATAGAATGGGTGCTTCCTGAAAAAGTTGGATCAAGGTACCTACTTTGTACACAGTGTGTAAAATGATTCTCGCACAAGAGTACTACCCCAACCAAGAAAACATATAGTAATTATATAGTAATTACTTGAATCGAGAATCGATTTTCGTATGCAGACGACGTAGAATATATTTAAGAATCATCCAGAAATTAAATAGAAATTTAAGTAGGAGTTTAGCAATAGCCTACCGACATAAATAGGAATTATTTTGAAGTATGGAATGTGGAAGCAAGGGAATTTCCTCTTTCTACTAACGTATTTCTATTAAGTTCTAAATCAAAATAAATTCGTTTTGAAACAAGTAGATTTCTCTTACTTACAAAATTTATTTATTTGATTAGAAGAGTCAAACTTTGGAATTATTTAGATATCAAATATAAAGAAAACTGGAATTTCAGACCTTAACGCTTCAAAAATCTAAATTATTAATATATTAAGCTTTTGTTTAAGGGAATAGTAAGAAATAGTTAAAAATAGTGTAACAGTAACAATCATATTTTTAAGTTTTGTTATTAAATAGGTCAATTTTATAATTAATCATAGGTATTCAAAGTGAATTATATAACAATGTATAAGTCTATAAATCACAAGAATATATTACAAAGCTCTTTTACAAAACGACAAATAAATAAATGAAAAATTAAAAATACTTATAGTATATTATTTGTATCGTTTCTTCGCTGGTAAATACAAACCGTTGACTAACGGAGACTCGAGAGAGGCGACTGTCAAGCAGCGCGCGCTTTCGAGCTCAAAGATAATTTTATTTATGAATTTTATTTCATAACACGCAGATTGGATGATTCATTCTGGATTCTAGAGTGATTTGCGATTTCGGGGTTATGTCTACGCCACACAATGGAGCCTTTTTTTATTTTAAAGCATCCGACGCTTGGTCTTTTTTAAAAATGTTTTATATTCGATAAGGATCGATTCTTTTATGCCTGAGTAGAAGTCGGGTACGAAATAATAACTGTGGAATAGCTTGATTCCTTTAGAATTATGATTAATTTTCGAGAGTCACTCTTTTGTTACAGAAAATACTAATTTTTTCTCTTTCTCAACCTTTTACGTCACTCTCAAAAGATCCTGTCTACAAATCGTTTAAAATTCAAATTAAACTGCACATAACTTTTTTAAAAATCAATACAATTTTAACAACTCATATGACATTTCTTCCTTGAATCCCATCTCGACTATCCTCGCGATTTCTTATATAAAAACTTTAGATTTTCAGCATGAAAACATCCACGAAACAATTCGTAACAACACCTATCGCAAAACGAGTAAAACAGCGAAACAATATAATTCCGCGGAAACGAAAGCGTCATCCTCAGGAGCCTCAGCAACAAAAGCCGCTCGGCCATTATCCGCGCGTTTTAATAACGCGAAATCGCCCCTTTACTCGAGTCGTGAAAAGTGATATACAACTGCTGTTCATTAAAAACACTTACACGTGCGCATGCATACATCCCTCTCACCGTAAATAATAAAAATATATATATATTTCTAAACGAGCGCGCGAGCAGCGCGGCTCTAAAAATGGAATACCGTATAACTCTCTCGTTAAAAGCTGCAAAACGGAAAAGTATATATGCCCGTATGCGCTTTCCATAAAATCCTCCTTCAGAACGCTGCCATTTAAACGTCATTAATAACAGGATGACTCTAAACCGCGCGCGCCGACGCCGCCGCCGGGGCAGCCGCGGTATTATACCGTGGCAGACACGGACGAAAAAGGACGAAAAGCCGCCGAAGAATAAACCCGCCGTGAGCGATTCTTCGCGTTCGATGCGCTCTCTCTTTCTCTTCTTCTTCTCTTTCTCTCGTTCCTGCGATGCTATACGCGTGAAGTTTCGCTCTTTCTCCGGCTTCTCTTCTTCTCTGACTATTTTTGCGCACGCGTAGATTTCAGAATGCGTTCTGTGCGGAACGCTTTTGTTCTCTGACCGTTTTTGCCGTCGGAAAGATGAAATTCCACGGTTCTACAGTGTCTATAATAGTAAGCAAAAATATAAACCAAAAATTCAGTATAAAGTACTCATATTAATACAGCCGTAAGTCAGCTCGTCTATTACTTTGCAAAAGCTACAATCACGCCTGCCATTACAAAACGGCAACCCCCGAGCTCCGCAAAGCAACGATCGCCTCGCTGCAAATAACTCAATTATTTTCAACAATAAGCTCATTCAATCGGCCCTCACAATCGCTAAATATTACACTCCCATCTCTCGTAATATCACATCTCACCGGTGAGGCTCGCGCTCTCGCACCTCACGTCCGCGCGAAGAGAAAGACGGAGTGTATACGCGCTAGGTCAGAAGACGCCACACGCATGCGAGATAAAGGCGGCGGACATATATTCCGTATCCGCGCGCGTATATTACTTTGATACGCTCGGGCGCGTGTTTCTCTCTTGGGCTGTGTATGGCTTGGGTGTGTGTGTGTGTGAGACTATACCTGTCCTATTGTCGAGAGAAGAAGAATGAGAGGGAAAGAGAGAGAGAGAGAGAGAGGATAAGGTAGTCGTTGCTGCCGAGCGGGTTGAAGAGGAAGGAATCTATCCTGCGAGTCGCTGATGGTTTAATTATGATTGCGAGTGACGCGTGAGTGACAACCGATACGGAGTCGTGAGCAGATCGATGATTTTTTTGCGATTATTTGGTTGGTGGGAGGGATGGAGGAGGCGTGATAATTTTACAGGGTGGAAGGAGTGAGTTGCGTTGATTGTTAGAAGGAACCATTTTTGAATAATATTGGAATAAGATTTAGATCAAGGTTCATTAGAAAATGTAAGCTACTGGTTTATGATCTAATATAAAATGTTCTAGAAAATTGACCATATTCTGGGCACAATTTCTGGTTAACAAATAACACTTATCTAAAAACCCTGGAAATGCTTTAAACATAATTTCTAGATAAGTGTCATTCTAACATTTGTTGATCACAAGTTGTATCTAGAATATGGTCAATTTTCTACCAGGGTTAATTTATATATCGGACTAATTTAAATTTTGAGGTACTTTTAGTCTGATTTAGTAATTATGAAGATGATTTGAGAGGTAAGCTTTATTTAAGACATTTATTATTGAATTTATTTCGAGATGAAGCTATTAGTTTAAAAGCATCGTCTATTTCAGCAAGCTTCTTATACAAAAGATGCATCTAGGCTCTACAATTTTCATGCACATTATTACATAATAACGATCACAATCCAATTTAATACAGCAATTCACAGATTATTAAATTCCTTACACCGCTACCAATCCATAAACACGTTAAACCCATTAAGCTCCTTAGCCCCAAACCACCATATCGAAACACCCACGCTAAATTCATTACCATTGTAAAGCCCCACAAAGAAAAATCCAAAAATCCACCCCGCAATTTGCTCTCGAAGAGTAATTAAAAAAAAATCCCCAGCGCAATATTTCTGCGCGCGGCAGCGCAGCAGCCACATACAAAACTCTCCTGCCCCGCGAGAGAGAAATGCGCGGGAAGAAGAAACAAATAAAGATCGAGAAAGATAGAGAAATATAGGCGATGCATTCGCTCTGGTCCCCGGGGCTAAGGAAACCCTTATATAGCTCGCTCCGCGCTCGCAAGTGCATATCGTTTAACGACCGGCGCGCGCGCCCGCTCTTTTCTCTCTCGGAAAACAATAAGCGCGAGATCCCTTCGATTAATGGCCGTGAAATTTCCATACGCCGCCGCCGTGCCGGCGCGTCTTCGAGGGCGGTTTGACATTTTTATTGAAAGTGCAACCGGTTTCGCAGTGTACGTTACCTGCGTATACGTACACGCGATGCCCAGTGTCGGGTGGATGGTTTAACCTTTGGAGTATGAGCAGCTGGGTTTATTATATTGTTTCTGGGAGGAGGTGGGGCTGGGTATGGTGACGGATTGTTTGGTTTGCTGAGGGATGTTGATCAGATTAGATGATTTGATCAAGATTCTGTGGTAGGTGTGGGTGTTGTATTAGGTTTGTATGTCTTTGAATTTTGATGATTGTAAGGACTCTATTTGTTTTTTGACTCGCTATGTAATAACATATTTCAGAGATTATGATGGATTCTGTTTTGTTGTAGATTAAACTCTAATCGTTCTTTTAAGGGTTGATTGCGTCTTCTATTCAAATCCTCAAATATTTCAATTGATTGTTCATTAAATATAGTGACTCTACATTTTATCATCTACGGTTTACCACAGTTAAAATTTTTAATAAAAACCAATTCTTCAGATGTTTAAATCAATTTCTTCCCACCTATCTCCTTAACATTTTTGTTACGTCGAAAGATTGACGTACAATATAATTTCAGACAATTGGGACCTGCTATGATTTTTTATCCGATCATTATTATTCACCTAAATTTATGGACAATACGAGCGGTATTTCAAAGATATTCTCATTCTTATATCCTTCGAAATTGTAGTTATTTGAAAACATTAAAATACATCAGACTTATTTCTGTCTTGTAAATAGTCATGTACGTCCGAACCTCGCCCGGGGCTATCGTATATGCCTGGCTACGAGGATGCAGGATCGTGACAGCTTTACCGTCTGTCCGAAAGATTTCATTTATTCGCCTTTTCAATGTACTGCAAGTGCAGAAGTGTACTTAATACAGCTTTTATTATCGTGCTTATTACCGTCAGTACAATAATTGACTATATTTTATTTTTATAAAATTTATTCGCCAGTTGTATTATGTCTTATCATGGTTTTGACCGGTCGAATGCACAATGTCAAAAATTTTTATTTACTACCAGTTTTTTTGTTTAATAAATGTGTTTATTTGGGACTGTTTTAATTAAAAGTACTTTTCGCAAAAACTTAACTACCAGGGACATCGATCAAGAGATCTTTAAATAAGACATACATAATTATCTCCCACTCTCTTTTAAATATTTGCAACCTGATTAACTTTATCCTTACAGCCAATTCTCAATCTTCTTACAATCATCCTTCAATTACCCCGGCGTCAACATCAACGTCGCTCGAAACGTCCCATTCTTCAACCTCCCCTCAACATTCCCACGCGTCCCAGCCCAAAAATCATAATTTTCAAATTCGCCGCCACGAGACACACATCCCTATACGCACCCGACATCATCGACGACTGAGCTCGCGCGACCAATTAAAAACTCGACTCTCATACAATACACGGCTGGCATTCCGCCGCGGCATTTCCGAGAAATCCGGACTTTTTCAGCCGCCTCATTCGCGCGGCATATTCGATGGGACACGCGCGCGCTCCTATATAGGTGCACCCATACGTGCGCGCATAATACACATACGCAGTGCGCCGCCGCTGCATTCCGCCGGTTGCAACATGTGTGTCATTCAAAACGTGATTCGCCTACTTAGCGCGGCCAATCGTGTTCCTCTTGCGACGGGCTTTTTGCAGGCAAGATCGGGAGAAGGAAAAACGAGGAGCGCGCTACTTTATTAAAATATAAATTCTTGGGCTTCTTCGGGCGCGACTGGAAGCTGGGCCCCAGGTAATTAGCTGGCCCGGGATATTCTCGGTGAAAAGTAGACGATCGATTGCGGTGAGGTGAGTGTGTGTGTGTTTTGCGGGATGGGTAATGGTCGAGTGGCTTTTATTGGGAGAGGCGAATGAGGATTCAATTAAATGCTCTGCGTGTCAATGAATTAAGAGGTGGGTTTGGTTTTGCTTTTGTTTTTGATTGTAAACTAGGATTTTTGCGAGAGTGGTTTGACAGATATAGGGATTGTTTGTTCTGAGAAGAGTGTAAAAATTAGTACAGGCTCCAAACAATTTCTATTTTTTATATTACTTAAGCTTTTTGTGTAAGTAAGACATTTAAATGAAATAAATGGCTTATTTTAAATTAAAAATAAGGTAATTTGAACTACGTTTATAAATTATTTTTGTCATTCGGATGTCATCTTAAAATATTCTACATAATGATGCGATAAAAGAATCTACTAATATAAAGACATACTTTATTACTTTACTTCTCTTATTTATCTGTTAGTATAAACTATTTGTAAGTCTCTTTGCTTCTCGTGGTGGCTCATATTTATGACACACCACGTAAATGATTGAGACGACGACCAATAGATACCAATACGCGCTTAGATAGATACTGCTATAGGTGAAGAAGCTTTAAGCAATGTTGTTACGAAAACAACATTCATTCGGAGTGTAAGGTAGAGAATATTAATAGATATTTTTTGTTGATTTTGATGTCATAAAAAATATAATTACAAAAACTATAATAGACAATTTTTTTTTTAAAGCATTAAAAAAAAAATTTGATTATATAAGTAGCGTTATTAGAATCACCACCTGTAGTAAAATAAAATAATTAAACTACATTACAAGTACGGATTACTGTCTTCTTAAGCAGCGTACTAATAATGACTTATGTCCCATATAAAGTCTCTAACAGCATAAATAAAAGGAGATTATTCCCGTTTTAGATTTCGCATTTGCCCCTATCAGATTGACTTGATCCTCTCTTTTTCTCTATTCATAAACAACTTTTGAAATTGGCTCATTTAATTTTCAGATATAATTTAAAGTATTTATTTTAATTTTCTCCAATTTTGATAACATGGATTTTGTAATTTCATAGATTAATAACCGCATAGTTTTTATATTTCAATACTTTATGAAGATCTTATTTCCATATGAATAATTTTATTACACGAGCTTTGATTATATAATTTATAAAACAATAAGCTATTGACACACTTATTATTCCGATAAATTCATAATTAATAGTCATTTTGCAAATTCAATTTTCTTATTACTTTATGAGATAAATAATCAAATTAGTGAAAAAATTTCTAATAATTTAATTTTGATATCGAGAAATTTTATATTTACAAATTATTAATCAGTTAAAATTTTAATTTTATAATTCCAATATTCATTAATTTATCTGTTTTATTAAAGTTTTGAAGGCTTATGTCGATCACACATTCAATTTTACTAATTGTGCTTACTATAATTGAAGATTTTTTTTTGGAAAGATTATTCTAGTACATATTATTATTATTAATTTGACAGATCTATTTAATTTTAAGGTACCTTCAAGTACCATATAATATTAAAAAAAAATTAATACCATCTCTAATACAAAATAGAATCATCAATTTCCCACACTGTTATTAACGATCACCTCAAACTCCTCACGACAAAAGACAAAAAAAATCATTTATGATATCCTCAAGTATCAACGTCTTGTGCAACGGCCGCAAGACGCTGGTAAGTCGATTATAACACGCGTCGCGTCAACGCACACATGTGGACATCCGCCAGAACGGGACACAATGAAGGATATAGGAGGCGAGCGCGTCTGGCGTTTTCCATACATTCCGCGAGCGCGACTCGCTTCGCTCGTATGCCATTTAAGAATTTCTCGCGACGCCGAGAATGACGGCGAGCATTTTAATTTTCTTTTGTCTCTCCCCCATGTTTCTGCCGAGTCGTCCCTCTTTTTTAACGTTAGGATATAACTTGCGAAGTTTTTGCATCGGCCAAGCATTCAATGGCTGATTGTCTTCTGGCTTTTTCAGTGTCTCACAGGCTTGCAGAAGTCGTTTCGTTTTTTATAACCTTTTGATTATACCTTAGTTGTATTTTAAATTTAAATTATTCCATCTCAAAAGTCCTTTAAGTTTATTAAATAATTGATTAGAATTTTGGAATATGTCAGTGCTGTATACTTTTGTCGCATTTTCTTCAAAATTCAAATAGAATATCAAGCAGTCTCTAATCAGATTTAATACGAACGCAGCTATTAGTTAGCTATCCTAATCAGAGCCTCTCAAACTTACGCCAGTCCCAATAACAACAATCACACCTAATTTATTTTCCCCTCAGCTACTTACCATCACACAAGCACATCCATAACATTTAACTCTCACAAATACTCATCAATACCCCACTCTTCAATACCTCCTCGTAAATCGCGCATAATAAGCTCGCTAACCGCAAGCCCAGCGCATCGCCCGCAAAATACATCCCAACAAGCCGTATCCCATCCTCCACATTACCCAGTCGCTCCACCGGCTCGCGCCGATCCCTGGAATTCCCATGGGATCATTCCGAGAAAGCTGCAATTTGTTCAACGTTACACTGCAGCGTCTAGCCGCGGTCTGCTCTCTTGGCTGCCAGGCGCGTTTCATTCATGAAGAAACGAAGCTCGCCTCTACGTACGTACGTATATATATATACGTGCAACGAGGAGGAGTGAGAGAGGCGCGAGTGCGCGCACACGCGGAGGCTATATTTAAGCCGCAGACTGACGGGACAGGAAGGCAAGTCGACGTGCTCGTCACCTCTTTCTACTCTGGCCGCGCGGCGGAGGAGCTCTATGTGACTCTCCGAACGCGATATATATTTGTGAAAAATTTTTCCCAGACTATACGAGTTACACACGGGAGACGCTTGATACGGAGGGAGCAGATGTGCGCTGGTGTGCGCTGGGTATTATGGATGGTTTAAGTATCTCTGTACGCGGTTTGTTACTATTTCTCGAGTGGGATATTAAATTCGTGGCTGGTTCTAATTTGATTTTTTTTTTCAATTTGGTGAATGGGTAGAACGGAAATTCATATTTTATAAATTTAATCTAATCATTATGGTAAGTATATAGTTACATAATAACGAGAAAATCGAAAAACGTATCAGAGTAGAAAAGGAAAACTAGAAAGCAAAGATAATTCATCCTTACATAAAACACCATCCCAGAAATCCTTATTTAAATCCTCCATAAAACTGCAGCCGAGACAATCTTCTTAAATCCAGCTCAAAACCCCAATAACACCGCTTTCTCGATCACAACAATTCACCATCAGAAGCAGAATCGATCACCTAAAATTCACTCTACCCACCGAAACAATCCTTCCATCAACCAAACTACATACACCAAAGATTCCACGCTAAAAGCCAAGAATATTGTTTCTCGATTACAGCCAGATCCCAAGCGATTCTGATTACGCTTGACGGACGTGCGACTGCAGCCGAAAGAGAGCAAAGCGCTCAGCTCGCGTATATACGGCGCATTACATAACGAGTCGCGCGCGCTTAATACACATGCGCGCATTTTAGCGAGCTGCAACGCTGCGGGTATATATCGCTAATCGTCCCATTGTGGCGCCGCGCGCGCAAGTTTCCCCTTTGTTTGGGCGCTGAGCGAGTGAAAGCTTCGTTTCTTAATAGACCATTCGCGAGAGAGCCGAGCGAGCGTTATTACATGGCTAAGTGAAAAGGGAAATAGAAACAAATGCAAGAGCGCAACGGGACTCATTATGGTAGTTTGACCGGTGAGCTAGACGATGCTGGGTTTATGTGTGGCAGCTGGGAGTTTTCGAGTTGGGGTTTTTGGTATTCGAGGTTGGCGGATGCTGGGATTTTGGTAGTTTTCGAGAAGAAAGTGAAATTTATGGTGGTGATGTTATAAGAAAAATATTAATTTTATAGCGGGTTATTTAAAAAAATTCTGAGCAGGATGCATAAATATAAAGATATTTTTTTGTAAATGATACAGTTTACTTATTTTGTAATATTGAATAAATCAAGTTTATAGGTCAATCAGTTGGCGGATATTTAGTCAATGGCCACCAGGCGAACGAATCATCTTAATTTAAAGTAAAATATTATTATACAAAGTAAATGTTTGCATAAAGTTATATAAAATTATAAAAAGTTTTAAAATATCATTCGGCTCGACTCGTATTTTTCACGACATACTCAGCGGCGGCATAAAATCGAAAATCATTTCACGGATCAACGATATTTCGTTTAAATCACGGATACAAGTATGTATTTACGTTTATCTTGTAAAGCATTAAGCCGCGATGTTCCATATTTTATATGCACGAGATGTGTGTGTGTGATTCAAATTGACCCAAATTTTCGATACACATAGCCTGAAGCTCGAAAAAAAAAAAAAAAATGAAGATGGAATTTAATAAACTTTTACTGCGCGGGCGAGCAGTTTTTGGTTTACGTGCCGCTGCTCCGTGAAATTCGAAAGCGCTCAGATTTCGAATTCAATTATGCTTTCATTACCCTGAATCGCTTTGAACGTTACTTTTTATTTAATGTAGTTCGCATTTTAATTTATTAATAAGTTAACATTTTTTTAATGCATTTAAAAACGTGATAATTTTTAAATAATGTTTGTATAACCTTATCAATGTATCAACAAATTATGATCGTATTTTGATAATGTTATATAAATAAATCAGAAAGTGTATCAACTAAAACTTGTTTAAATATCATCAATTTTTTATATATTTTTCAAAATCCTACATAATTATATATTTTAGTATGTAGCAAAATATATATTTTTATCATTGATTGTTTGTATGCCCATCAAAGGAATAAATATTTTAATGTAGTAGTGTACTTTCATGTCTCTGTTTACTTTATTTCACTAGCTGAAATCAATCAATTTAAAAAAACGACCGAAAAACTTAAATTATCCTAGATTCCAGTGCAACAAAATCCCAAGATTTCAACAACGCACCCACACACACACACGCACGCTTTCACCTACACATAAAATACAAATGCGCGAGCGCACGCGGGGCATTGGATTCTCCAGGTTGGAGAACCGGTATTGGGGAGGTCGCTCTTAATCTGGCGGCGATTAATAACCGCAGAGCGAATCGCCAACCTCGTAAGTTTTCGCGCATACAGACGCGGAACAATTCCACAGCGTAGGCAGCTCTCTCGCTGATTATTTCCGAGAACTCGTGAGAAAATCGCGAGATTCCGAGGGCCCGATAAACGGGCACGCTGGGCAAATAAATTTCAGCGGCTTTTCAAGATGTGTCGGCAGAGAAAGAGAGCTTGATGCCGAATGGATAGGCAAGCTTTTTCTTTCTGGGCCCTCGACGCCTGGAATGCCCCGGGTGTACGGTGCGGTTGCAGTTTTCGTTGAGCTCGTGTGCTCTTTGTGTTTTCGGAAAAATTTACGATTGGGTATTGTTTGCTGGAAGAATGAGGAATTTCGAAAGAGATGATTTAATCCGCGGAAAAACGGGTAATGCGAAGGTTTGATTTGCTGGTTTTCTGTTTGCTTAGGCGAATCTTGTGTGGATTTAAAAATGTGTTTGGATATTTCGAGAATTTGATGCTGTATATTGTAGCTGGTTCTAAAATATTTTAGCTGTAAAACTGCATTCAATAATTTCTTTCTCTTTAGTTATTACTTTAACGTGAATGCAAATATTGAAAATATGAAGCATCCGTTTTGGTAAACTATTTTTGTATGCGAAACAGTCAATCGCTTGCTTGAGTACGCGACATAATGTTATACCGTTACCATGACCCACACAGCTAAAAACAACAATGGCCTCTAGCCTTATAGAAAAACGATGTTAAATGATGTCTACATTTAAAAAAACTTTAAAAATTATTATAACAATTTTTTAAATAATAACGGATATTCATCAAATAGTTACACTTTTTACCGCTCATTGTCAACTAAATGCTGAACGCGCTATTAAAGAAAAAACTTCGACATTTATTACCCAACTGTCTATAATATGTTTGTTAACAAGATTGCAAGATTACATAAATTGTGAGCGTTGCTTAATTTTTCAATTTTCATGTTCCGTTAATACCGATTGCGCATATTCAAATTATCTATTGTACGTCAAACAAGCCATTCGACCAGCACAAAACCAGCTACGTAATTTTTTACACACACAGACCCATAGCTACTTAAAAAAAAAGAACACGCTGCAGACAAGACTTTTTTCAATTCGATCCCAAAGCTAAAATCAAATCCGCTCCGACAAAGCCTCAGAATAAAAAAACCTCCGCGTAAAATAATCGCCGATAAAAGAAAAAGTAAACAAAATTTCCTCGGAACCGGCACTCTATTGTGCGCCTCGAAGAGAAAGGCTTGCGCGCGCGTATTTCAAGCGCGAGCTCACATATACACCGAGAGAAAAAAAAGGAAGGCCTAAGCCCCGCGATTTTAAAAATCTCGGGCTTTTACGAGGCGCGCAGCGAGACGGAAAAGCCGATTTATGGAAGCGTTCATCCCCCTTCGAGCGCGCGCAGTGAATCCGTCATTGTGCCTCGGCACGCGCTCGAGATCCGAGAGCGATAGCTATAGGAACTCGCTGGCTGCACGGCCGCGTTATAAATCGTCGGCGTTTTATCACCGCGGGAATTGACTCATTGATTCCTCTCTCTCTCTCCGTCTTCCCTTTTTTGTCTCGCGCCTTTTTCGCCGCGCAGCGCGAAAGCTCATCAATGCGCGGCTAATTAAGCGTGCGTCGGGACAATTAATTCCTTGATTCGTTTTACGAGCCTCCCGAGAGTGCGAGCCGAGCGTTTATAAATCACTTTCTTAATATTCATGAATATCGCACTTTTATTGGACGCGGAGCTCGGCGCGTTGTCAACCGTCCGTAATTCAAACACCCTTCGTGTGCGATCGAGCCATTTTTCCCGGGGCCAAAGAGAGGAAGAGATGAGTGTAAGCGTCTTTTTTTGGTAAGCGAGAGCGGGAGATGTGTTGCGAATGTGTGTCGCGCCGAGGGGGAGTTTTCGAGGTTTATTTGCTTTTTTGGATATCGCTCTTGAGCGCGGGTATGTAAATTAATCGTTACTATTTGAAGGTTTCATCGGCGATACTTAGTAGTCGAGGATTAATAATAACGTTTCGCCCTGAATGTAAATTGGCTCTTACAAAATACGCTTTTTTCGCGTTAGCTATAACTTCTGTATAAGCCAGATCGAAAACGGACAGCCTCACAATAAATTCTACAATTGTGTTTCAAATACTCGCAACAAGCCGGCAGAACAGCGCGCACGAAATACTAAAACGAAAACACTCCAGGAGAACAAAGTCGTATCTCAGACAGTAATTAGCACAAGAATAAGTAGCCCGGGATCGATAGGACCGAAATAAATTGCCGGCTTACCGAGCCAGCCTATACGCAGAACGCATTACCTCTAAAAAGATAAACAATGCAAAATCGAGCGAGAGAACGAAGCTTGGCTAACCGCGCTTACACACATACACAATATTCGCAATTGCGCGGCCGGCTCCATGCATACGGGATATACATATACGCAGCGGCGGCGGCAGCCAGCGGTAGCCTATAAATCCAATCAACGCAGCTGAAATTAATGCCCCTCGCTCTCGCCGAAACTAATAAATTATAGCCCCCCGCGCGAAAAGCGGCCCTCCGTGACTCTTAACTAAGACATTTTCTCTCTCCTCCGGACACTTTTCCATAGCGAGTCGCCCTCGTCGAAACAATCGAAAGTGTCGCCTTATTCTCCCTCTCTCTCGCTTGCGGACACTGCCCATTAACAAAGCCTTCCGCGAAACCGGGCGCGCAATCCGTCATGGAGATCGGCAAAAATCGGCAGGCTAGAATGTGCGCCGAGCTGCATATTACGGCTCGCTGATTTACGTATATAAGCGAGCGTGTGTATGTGTGCCCGCGAGCTTGGGGAGTCGTTGCTCGCTTGTGGTTGGTTCGCGGTTTCGCCGAAGAGAGGAAAAAGAGGAGAGAGAGAAGGATGCGGGAATCGAGCGAGAGTTGGAAAGAATGGATGGGAAACATCGATTGGGACGAATTGAGGATGATAAAGAGCGGGTTTATGGCTACGTGTGTGTCATCGTTTTTTTGGATTCTCGATTGGTAGAGTCGAGAATCGTATGAGGGAATAAGACATTTGTACTTCTAGTCGTCTTTTAGAGATGCAGCGTCTAACGGAATGAATAAGTAGATACGTTTACGAGTGGTAATGCAGCGAGCGTTTGAAAATAATCGAGGCATCGTAAATTAATTTAGAGTATAGATAAGCCACTCGCGGGCGGCATTCCACTTCTCAGCTTAATGCTAAACTGAAATTCCCTCGGACTTTAAAATATCGTTCACTGGAAATCGCCTCCTACTATCTCAAATTTTCCAGTTTTGCAAAGCAGACGCATAGCGATCCAACCGATTGCAGTTCACACCCCCTCCCTTCTGCATAAACAAATGCCTCTCGATAAAAATAAGCTTTAACATAACTCCGCAAAATCCGATGACAAATGAGCGGCCCAATACGCCTGCAAGAGAGAAACTATTATCGCGCACGTATTATTACACCCAGCCGCGTCCGCCTCTCAGCGCTCATCCAAAACAAGCAAGAAGAAGCCCCGTGGCTCTCTTTCTCTGTCTCAGGACGTCGCGAAGCAGAAACACAGAGGGAGAGCAAGAAAGGCAGCTCTAGCCTAAGGCTGTCTCTCCGCGACAGCGCAGAGAGCTGTTCTCTCCCTCTCTCTCTTTCTCGGTCAAGCACCCGCTCGCCCGTATATACATCGCTCTCTCCTAGGCAGAGCCTGTGTCCAGATATGCGCGCGATAGATCGGCAGCAGATAGCCAGCGTGCGCGCAGCGGCCCCCGGATGCTGGGCGTCGCGCTTATCGAGTGCGCGAGCGCGAGAATTGCGTTGTTGGATGCGTCCTGGAGATAGGGAGAGTTGCCGGGTTTACGTGGATTCCGCGGGGATGTTTCCTTGATCGATACCGTGAAGGATTGATGGAGATCGGGGGGCGGATGGTTTAAGGGGGGAGGGTAATGTGTAATGGGTTAATCAAGCGGTGCGGGTGGATGTTTGATCGTGGGGGTAAAGATAGTTTGTGATTGTTACAAGTATTTTTGGAGGATGGTTCGATTGATTTGAGAATGATAGATGGTGTTGTGATGCTTGAAAGTATGAAGTAATTGAATGTGATAAGATAAAGGCCAAAATTTAACAGGTTAAAAAGTTTTCCAAAAAGTTATTAGTTGCGCCATTTGTTATTGGTTCTTGTAATTACTTTTTGTACAAGGACTTACAGTCTGTTGAAATATTATAAAATAAAATAAATAAAAATGAGTGGCTCAGAGAAAATTCTGATGTTTACAAATTTTATAATTCTCTTTCATCCCCTACAAAAAAATTAAAATTAATCAGTATTGAAAATTCCGTTTATGCGGTTGGTCCAGTAATCAAAATTAAACATCTTAATGATAAACAAATTTTAGCTGAATACAATTCCGTAGGAAAGAGCGTATTTATTTTTAACAAGCTTTATAAAAATGGTGTATTATACACATCGGAATCAGATCAAAAGGATAAAAAAATAGAATCTTTTTATGTAACATATGTAAATAATTATAATTTAAATCTAGGTATTGTTAAAAACTATATACGTGTTATTAATTGTGACTGTAATAAACTTTGCGCATGTCCTGGAAAAAATTATGCCTGTATTAAAAAATTTAATACTAATAATCCCTTTTTTCTTAATGTACCAGGAGGAACATTAAAATTTATTCATCAGTGCACGGAATTGTGCAACTCAATTGCGACAATCGAAGTAAATAAGCTAAAGGATGTATGCATTTGTATAAAACTAGAAAATGAACCGCATTACTTATGTGAACCTGTAAATATTTTGGAATCCGAATAATTTAATAATTTTGCATTTATGTACCTACGATTGTTAAAACGTAATTTAAAATAAACATGTTTTAAAAAGTTTATATTTCTTTTTTAATTTATTAAGCTAAGATAAAAAACTAAATTCAACTGAAACAAATAAAATTAAATATAAAATATTTTATTCTTAAATGTCAAATATGTAATATCCCTTCCCTCCGGACGCATGGAGCGAATATATGCACGGAACATCGCTAAGTCTACCACGTGACGGCCGCGGAGAGGTGTCCGCCACCTAGCGGAGCCTATGCTGACCGCGCGGAGTCTCTATCAGTAGCTCGTGTATAATTTTTAATAACAATTATAGAAGGGCAACAACGTGTGAGAATTTTTGAAAATTTTTTTGTTTATAGTATTTACTTTTTGAAACGCTGAAATAATTTTTAAATAGTAATATTGCTAAAATATTATTAAAATACTGCTACAACATTGAAACAATATAACTACAATACTAATCCAATATTGTCATAATATCAAAACAATATTGACACGATATTAACACAATACTATTAGAATATTCGCCCAATGTTTGTATAATATTTATTCAATATTAATATAATGTTCTTACAATATTGCTTCAACATTGTTACAATATTAGCACAATGTTAATATAATATTGCTACAATACTGAGACAATATGGATACAATATTAATGCAGTTTTTTGTATAATACCTCTAATATATTGCAATAACATTAGTGCCACTTAGCTACAATTTTGCTAGAATAATATTATAGCAATATTATTATACACTGTAAAAAATTCTGTGAATTGTGTAGTAAAATCAAGAACTACACAAAAATGTGTACAAAATGTAACACATATACTGTGTATATTGAAAATGAAATATATGTATTTTTCTACACATTTTTGTGTCATTTCTGTGTATCTACACGTTTTTTGTGTTATTTATGTGTATATATAAAATATTGCTATTCACATATATTTTATTACATTCCATACAAAATTTAAGCTAAAAGAAAATATTTAGTCCCATAAATCTTTCTATGTAGTACGACTCTGCATATTCGTCACTCAAGTCTGTACTTTGTTTGTAAATAATAATTGTAATAATTTCAACGACAACACAGTATATGTGTATGCTTTGTGTTTGTATCGAAAAACTACACATTA
>UELX01000962.1:0-55106 GCA_900480035.1 Eupelmus urozonus
TCAGCTTCTAGTAAAACATATAATCTTCAGAAAAAAATTTTTCCTACCTGGTCTAATAAAAGTTTACCACATAATTTGTTGGTTCCCGTATAATATTCTGTGTAGATTCCTACCCCCACCCTTTCACTTCGCCTTAAGAAATGGTAGAAGTTTAAAAAATCTAAAGAATTTTTTTTATTTAAAAGCGTAATTTGTAAACTACGAAATGAAAACTTAGCCTAACCTCCTAGGTTTCTTAAAACGTTAAAAAAATATCGTTTGATCTATGCTAATGAATGTGTTTGCGGTGATAGAATACACGATTTTTAGTTTAATTTTGTGTTAATCTAATGAAAGAATAAGACATTGGATAAATCATTACCAGAAAAAGAATCTTTAGATCAATAACTATCATTGAAAATCCAAGAATTCTTCATAAATTTAACCATTCAACAGTCAAGCTTCCCAGGTGATTATCAAATACCATTAAACCCAAGCTCCACAACGCTCCGAATAAAATAAATCCCTTTTCCTTCGTTCACGTATAACCGTTTACAAGCTCAAGAGCAGAAGCACGCGCTTCTAGCGCAGCAGGGACTGTACACTCAGGGAATCCCATCCAGCCAGCCACACACGGCGCATTAGGCTTCGACGCGCGCGCTTTAGACAGATCATCCAAGTGGAGTGGCAATTCTCCCTCCTCAAGCTGCGGCAGCTCCCTCGAGCCAGGCTATACATATACCTCTGCAGCCGAGCGATGCAGGCTCGGCCTCCCTTTGGCGGCGAGAGCCGGCTTATCGATTCTCGACGCGTAAGATCGATTCCTTTGCTGGCGGCTGCTGCGCCCGCGCGCGCCGGCTGCGAAATTATTCGCACGGTGTAACACGAGAACCAATCAGCCATCCATCGCTAATTTATCGTTCCAAAGCGATTCGACAATCAATTAGCACTTCGGCACTGTACTCCGGCTTCGGAGTCTATAGCGCGGCTCTATAGGTGCACTGTATGTGTATAGGCTGGCGTTGTGTACGCGAGCGCTGAATCATGCATTGTGCGTACGGCTAAGACAGGCAGTCTCTGCTGTGTTTAAGGATGAACGGCCGCTTTAATGCGCCTCATTGAGATTGCACCTCGAGTTGATGTTTTACGATTCGAGTGGACGGTTGAGATTAGGGGGATCATGGGGATGGAGCTTTAAGATCGAGGAGCTCGCGGCTTGAGGAATGTGGGTTGTGTGCTGGAAGGATGGTTTGAGACAAGCGTGAAAGGTTTATACTTTTCGTGGGGATGGTGGAGTTCTTGGTATCTAGATATGTGGTTTGAAAAAGGTTTGTGAATTATTCTGTTACACGTATTAGCAGTTTGCTTGTCGGATTTACATTGACTTGTCAGTATATCTGATAAATACTTTTTTCATTTAAAGGGAGAAATTTTTTGTAAGACTATTATTGTCAAAATTGAACAAGTAGAAAGTTCAAAATGTTGAATTTTTAAATTTTGAGTGATTATTAAATGGAAATTTCAAATAGAGTGAAATTGCTATGCAATTAATGTTTTAAATGCAATTTTCTATTTTACGCGCAGTCTATATAATATTTTTTTCTATTTTAGAAATTCAATATTTTAAACTGTAAAATACAGCAAGATTTTTATTTTTTTTTTTTTGTAAAATATAAAAATTACTTTCTAGTCAAATAACAAAGTTAAAATGAATCCTTGATATATTGAATATTTGACTTTCTGCTTTTCCATACGGTGTAGAAAATATGAAATAAACTGTCGATTATTTGGTAGTCACCCATATTTTTATAAAATCAATAGGCCATTTGATCTATCAATTTAAAAAACAAAATTTTATGTGATGTGTTTGTTATTTTCTGTTTGTCATTCAATTAGAAGAAAATAATTTGAAAATGTAAAAATTTATTATAACCTAATGGATGGATGCATTTATCAATAATCTTTGATTTATGTGGTCAAACTTTTTCAGAACTTTGACAATTAGAAAAAATAAATAAACATCGACGTTTCAAGAGCTTGAAATTCAATCTATTTTCACCCATTTTCATTAATTAATTTAATTATAAAGCCTTTCGATCAATGTTTTTATTGTTAATTAAAACGAAATTTCGCTTGTAACATGAACCGCATCTACATGTACATGTTAAAAAATTTTAAATTTAATTTAATTTTTTGATTTATGTCCACAACACTTTTATCCATTGATCCTTCGCTCGATGACAACGTAATTATTTATGCACTATAACACCGTCATCAATCAGTTAAAAACACGAACTTTTAATCATTCTCATCGCTCCTCCCAAAGAATCCGGCCGAAAAAACCACTAAAATCCATTCATTAATTACCGAAATCCGGGCCCGAGAAAAACTTTACAACTCCCAACAATTAATAGCGCTATGCATTTTCATTACGTCAATCAACGGCTCGCTTCCGGCTCCCGAACGCCTGATAAATCCAAAAACGCTTTTCGCACTTCGCGCCCGTTCATCCACCCCCGCGCTCGACTGAAAGCCCGCTCGGCGAAAAAAAAAACTGTTTACTCGCGCGACCTATCGTGCTTCATTCCCGGTAAACAAAAGCTCGCGGCCCTCTTTTTCTCTCTATCGCTCTTCATCCAATGTATTCACGCGCACGCGCTCTTTTTTCCCCCTATCTCTCGCGGCCCCGTGTCGGGTTATTAAAAATTGTTAATTGATTTCTTTTGAATGCGCCCGCTAAAGAGCCTATGCGCCAGCGGCCCATCGATTATTCTCGCCTTTTTTGCTGGGCTCCCTTTCGCTTTTGCCGCGCGCCCGCCTGACAACCTTGAAATTGCTTAGTTTGCATTCGTCGGCGCACAAAAGCTCGGAAAACTATGCGCAGCGGCACATACACACAGAGGAGCGAGCCGCGAGTTCTATACGAGGCTGTAAAGCACGGGTACGTATATATGCGTGTTCGCGGTCCCTTGCTCTCTTTGTGCGAATCGAAATTCGGCGATAAAGTTTCCCAGCCGCTGTAAGAGGGAGAAAGAGGGAAAAAAGAGCCGCGGTCGGGGGTACAAAGGGAACGAACGGATTTCAATGTAAATTCGATAGACGGAAGCTCGGCCTTTTATTGGACCGCTCTCCTGGCCGTCTTGACAAAGTGGTCTTGGCCTTGCGCGCGAGTCTAATCGCGTAAGACGCGCGCAAGCGCCTTAATGGCCTCCTCACGGCGGGCTGACAGCTGAGAGGGAGATAGGAGAGCGGAGCTATATGCACTCGGTGAGTCAGAGTCATTCGGCTCTAGGAGCTTGCACGAGGACTAGAGAATGGAAATCTGCATAATCGCATCCGCGATTCAATTGCGCGTTCTTAGTCGGGGATATAGTCTGAGAGCGCGTGTTCCCCGGGTGTGATTCTCGGGTAATCGGAAGCGAGACGATGCGTATGTCGTATTTTTCGAGGGATTGGCTTGGGGGAAGTGAAGAGTGAAAAATTCGAGGGGTTTTGGGGGATGGTTAGTGGATTTTTATTCGCGAGAGGGTTTTCAGTTTTGAGTTGTATTTGTATTTTTTGAGTTCTTTTTTGCGAAGTGTTTTATAGATTTTTATATGAAAGTTTCCTCAAAGAGTAATATGTACTATTTCTGTGGGATCAGTAAAAAGAACTACAGACGTTAGATATTGCAGAATGTACGTTTATTATATTCTGTAAAAATAACAGATATGCATACACATAATAATATTACTATTTCCATTTAATAGTACTTTAATAGTACTTGTTAAAACTTTAGATTTATAAAACTAAATAAACCAGCTTGGGAATTATTTACGATAAAAACATAACGCATAATATAAACACATAAACATTTTATTTCCAGCAAGATAAAGCACATTTTAATCCGGCCAGCAATGCAAAAAAGCATCCTTTTTCATCACCCGCGCCGTATACGCTTATCCCGAAAAAAATTATCCTTCGATCTATTTATTCTACTTCTGCCATCGAAAAGCCAGCCCCCACAATTCATCGAGCGCCGCACACACAGACACACACAGAGAGCCAACCTCAGCGCGCGTTGCATGAAAAGAAAAATACGGCCGCAGCCAGGAAGGTTAGGGGGCGGCATTCGCGAGGATTTGAATATAAATTTGCGGATTAACAAAGTACGGCCGGAGAGAGCTAGCCGCGCGCCGGTAGCAGCGCAGCAGTAGGCGGTGCGCGCGCGCGCGCGCGCCATCGACCTGTGTAATTCGCGGGCTCAGGCCTCATGAAGACGATAAGCCTCCCATGGCCCCGATATCCCGCGAAAGAAATCCCCCTCTGATATCACGTACGCGCGCGAAAATCTTGCCGATATATAAAGTCCTATCCGAGCTTTTCTATTTCAATCGAGCTCCCCCTTAATGCGCGGTAATGTGACGCTCACGCTGCTTTTTCCTTTTCGCCGAGGCGATGGCAAAAATAAAGGGACGCTTTTCGACGACTCGCGTGTAATCGCGTTTGTAAAAGGGCTTTTTTTCCTCGTGATTCCGTCGAAGGGGGAGGGGGGAGTTTTTGTCGTGGGAAGAGGTATAGGTATAAGCTCTTGTTTTCCGATAAAAATGCGCGATTTTAATTTTACGCTTGAAAGAACCCGCTCCATCTAACCTGCCTCTCGCGCGCGATTTTAAAAGCCAACGCTAACATGTAAAATGAATATAAAAATACGCTCGGGAGCCTTTGCGGTGCTATCGGTTATTATCGGCAAATTAAACGCTGCGTTTTATCAGAATTTTTATTATTTTAGCTGCTTGGATTACGAAATTTCAATAAAAGTTTATAGAAATCGGTTATTGAAAATTCAAAATTCACGTTGATAAATAGAATTTCGTATTTACTTTGTTTAACTGCTTTATTTTTGTCTTTAATTTTTCAAATAAGAAAATAAAAAACAGTAAATTAGTCAAAACTTCAAGTCATTGAAATGTATGGATATCTTTGACTTTATATACATTTGAGAATTCTAATTCGAAGACAAAGAGGATTACTTTTATCTTGAGAAAAAAAGTTAATTAAAAAAGGGTACTACCACCATGGCTAAATCCTGTGGAGAATTGTGTAAAAATTGGCATTTTATACTAAAAATCTCAGCTTTAGTAAGTTATTTTCAATATTGTTCTCTAGAAGCGTTTATAATTTAGAAATATGTAAAATTACTATTATTTGTCTTTAATTCGATCATTTATTGTAAATTACAGATTTTTGGCATTATGGAATATATTTTGAATGCTATTGCACGTAATTTTACCCATCCCTATGAAGGAGTATCCAGAGGTTATAAACTTTCTTTTGTCATCATTCTAACTGCTTTCCTGGTTTTGTACATTCTAAACGATTACTCAAAAGTCACGGTACGAGCATTTTATATTATTTAAATTTATTATTATTTCACAATATATATAGAATTACAGTAATTTGTAAAAATTATCAAAATTTTAATAACTTTTAAAGTATATTTTTAAATAAAATTTTTCGTTGATGATAAACAGAATTAATGCCTTTATAGTTAGATGTTATTATATACAATTAATAAAAAATCGACTTTTTTTCAGGAAATATGTTTACTTACGGCTTGTTTGATAAAAATTATTATGGGTACTGTTTACATAGGAGAAACGCATAAAACGGGGTGGTATACGTATTATATGTTGAGATCTGGTGAGACTGCTTTTAATAGTGATACTCCTTTTCTTGAGAAAAATGAAGGAATCCTGATCATAACTTTTAATATGGGTTTGTTCAAATTTATAAACTAGTTATCAAGTTGACATTTCTTGATATGTATATATAATATATCTATTACTTCTTTTTAGTTGCCGCCATATTTGTGATAGTTGATCTACTTTTATGGATTTTGAAAGGTTAATTAACACTAGGATTGAGTATACTGACTAATTGTCAACAAAATAAATATATTTGAATAAATTATGGAAATAAATTGAAACATGCATTAAATTATAACAAGTAATGTGGTTTTATTACTATCAATATAATATAAATTAAAATTCTTTTTCCAATTTTGATAAATTCATTCCATTAATATCTATTCTCGCACTTAAAAAACAAGTCGGCACAAATTATGATTGCTGCAAAATATTGCATATTGTTAATAGTTAATGCAAAATCAAAATTATAAAGTAGCTATCAAAAGAATTAAACCTATTAATAATGGAAATATACTGTATACGGAAACCCCTAAAAAGGCGGCTATCAGCATGACAATCAAGTACGTTACATGAAAAATACTAAGCAGTTTCGAGAAATATCTAAGGAACGTGGACGTAAATTCTATGAACATAAATAATGTTTATTAGTTGTAAAGTAATTTTATATAAAAATTATGACTTTACGTGAAGTTAACGTTACAAAAAATATTTAAATTAGTATAACCTTTTAATGTAACATCAAAGTTAGGTCTTGTTATTTCTTCTCTACATTTAATGTTTGAAAGTGACAGGTTATCTCAATTTTGTTAAATCCATCTAGTGAGATTAACATTTTTATTAAAAAAATGGTAATTCAGAGAAATTTATTTTAATAAATATAAATTCTTTAATGAAAATATTTTATTCAATCTTAAAATTAATAAATAATAATCATTACTTACATTACTCAATTGATAAACATTAATTTTTAATTTAATAGTAATATTAAATTTTCTTATATACATATTATGAATAATTATATTAATTCACACGTATTGCTGATATTGAAAGAACAAGATTATGGTAGTATTTGTCGTTGCTTAATTCAGTTTAATTCTTATTATTTTCCTTTAATTTTAATACTACATTTTCTTACTACTATTGAAGTAAAACTAAAAGTATATAAAACAAAAATTCGATATAAATGGATTAACACATTTACGTAACTTGATAAAGGCATTACTTAAAAACAAGTAATTTGTTTTCTGTAGATATTTTTATTTTCTTATAGTTGTACGTATGGTACACAAAGCTAGCGCATTTCTCCTGACAGTTATGCGTTATTGCCGGAACATAGTATTTTTACTGTGCATCATGATCCCTATTATTATCGTGTGCATCAATTAGACCTACTTAACCTCGGGTGATGCAACGTGGCTACTCTCCGCGTAAAAAAATGTTCTACCCGCTACCTTCATCTCCTGTTTTTTACGTTTTTATTTGAACTAAAAAGTTAAAAAATTTATTTATTTACTACTACTTCAATTTTTCTGACCACCATTAATTTGATTTTTTATCATTCATTTATCAAACAACAATACAGTAGTACAAAATATATCTTTAAAAATTCCAATACCTTCAATCTTCTTCTCTTTTTCCTTATCGTAACTAAAAAGCTTTTGATAATTTCTCCCGGCGAAATCTGACAAATTTTAATTCACATAAGTCTTCTACACCCATTCAGTAAACGATTCTCCGGCGCCGCTTTGGATTGAATAAGGCTGCAGCAGCTCTTTGAAGACGCCGCATAAGAACGTTTAATTAAGACGAATATGAAGATTCGAAGAGGAGCAATAGCGGCGCACGCGAGCCGGTAAAAAGGACAGCGACTCTCCCAGGGCGCAATTCAAGCGCTGTAAATTTATACACATTAAGCTGATGCGCGCGCGCGCGCGCGGGCTACTTGCAAAAGGCTACTCCCCCGACCCAATTTCGAAGTTCCGCATCGTTGCGACCGAAAGCAGGTCGTTTAATTGGAATAAAGTGCACGGGGCTGCGTAATCTCTGGCGCTTCTCGTACTTCACATTTTTATCTCGAATTTTAAAGTGCCTCGCCTTCTTTTCTCCGATCCTAGGAGAGTATGAGCAAGGGAGGAGGGAGGAGTGGAAGGAGAGAGAGAGAGAAAGGAAATAGGAGAAGGCGGGGTAGTTCATGCTCTGAAAAAGAGTTAGAAAACCTTGGAAGCGATCCTGTTATGTATTGAAAGGCGGTGTTTGATTCTTTGATTTTCCTGATTCTTTTTAGGTTATTAGTCCTTGTAAAAGATATGAATATCGTATCGACAGGATTCAGTAGCAATAGAATTGTATTTAGTAATAATAAATTGAATTTTTCACGAATTCTATACTACAGAAATAACAGAATTATTCTAAGTGAATGATAAATTAAGTTAACACAAATAGCTCGAATATCAAACTTAATCAAATAGTACTTTAACTCGAATTCGAACCCATATATCTAATAAGCAATTTTATTTTTTCAGGTAAGTTAACACCGTATCGGCATCGTCAACTCCTCGACGTTGCGTAAGTCTACCTGACCTTACTAATTCAAAGCTCTATATTTAAAAACCCGATCCCCTGAAAATAACTTTCCCGACAGCACTACAATTAAACAACCCCGAGAACATAACGAAAAAAAACGTACTCGGTTCAACACGCAGCGTAAAAGGGTACTCTCGCACCTAAACTCCCCCGATCGTCCCGATCTTCAATTAAGCCTCGGCAAAGTCGAAAAAGGTTCTCGTAACGGAACTTGAGCGCGACATTTTTCTTTGAAAGTCAAAGTTAGCCTTTCTCGCAGCTTCTTTCTTTCCATCCTATCCAAACCCGTCGCAGTAGCAGCAGCAGCAGCCCGTCAGCCTAGAGACGCGCTTGATCAGTCTTTCTCTCTCTCTCTCTGTCCTCCCTACGCCTCTCTCTAACCCTCGACTAAGCCCTAGGCATTGTATCTGTCGTTGGGAAGTATTTGCAGGCGACTGTACAGAAACCCAATTTAGTCTGCGGTCGACTAATCCTCTATCCCTCTCCCTCTACATACCGTCAGTCGATAGCTCTAGCCCCTACTCTCTCTCTCTCTCTCTCTCTCGCTTCGTCCTATCTGACATTCTATCCCTCTCTTTCTCTCTCTCTCCCTCGCTCTCCCGCTACCTCTGATGCCGCGAATCGCCTAAAATTATCCTCGGCTAACTCCCCCGCACGGCGCCGGGTTATAGAGCCCGGGCTGTATACTGCGAGTGGCGGCACTAAAAAGTTACAGCTCTATAATTGAGTTGGATTTAGCGGCGTTTTGTCTTCATCAATTGCTATCAGTTAATTTATCGCGCGCCTCTCGTGAACTGGATCCCTGTGTACGCGCGCTCAGTCGAAGCGTGTTTTATCGACTTTCTTCCGTTTCGGGTAGAGTTAGGGAACTGTCCGTCTGGCTTTTCTTTGATTTTTGATGGCGCGATTGGAGGATGTTTGCGACTGATGCTGTATATTTGATTGGGGGTGATTTTTATTGGCGATTTTGAAGACGCGGCGGGGGATGTACCGGGGCGATGTTTAAAACAGAATGTTGCCGGTAGTTTGGTGGTTATTACAAGCTTGTAACATCTACCATTATTAATAAGTCTTCAACGGTGTATTAGGCGTGTAGTTACAGCTTAGTACAAGTTAACTTTGTGTTATGTTTACGGAATATTATAACTTTGTAAGCTATAATTCGAATTATGCTTAATAAATGTTTATGGTTAATTTGAAAAAAATTAATAATTATTGCTTGGACTAGATTAAATTAACAAGTTGCCGAGTAAAACTTTGAACATTAGATAAATTTTTCAATTAAGAAATTTTCCCCTAAAATAAGACGTAGCAGAGGAATTCGACTTGCGAAGCCGAACCTATTAGCGCTACTCAACGGCTCTAGGATAACATAGTTTTCACGACACCACTAAAAATAGTTTCCCAACAATTTTCGTGAATATTTTAGCGTCGGCGAGTGGTGCGCCTCTCCTCCAGCACTTATATTAGCGAAATTTACACGTTTATGCGTCATAAGCGTGTAAAATTTGTGCGATGAAAATTAAAATGAAGTTCCTCGTCTCATCAAAACTGGCAATAAACGCTTAATTATTCTCAGCCTCATAATTAATTACATCAAGTACATTAAAGAGGCTTATTTTATTTCCGATTTAATGAAATATTAAAAGCGGATGAATTTTCAAAATGTACGATTTCTGCAAGTACGATATTAACTTTTCAGGAATACAGAAAATAAAAATTCTTTGATCGAATCTTTATATTATCAGCGTATAGGAAAATTCTTCTACTTATTTCGGAGGGCTTCTATAATCAGGCTTATATAACTAGCAAGTTACAGAGTGATCTCTCTATGGAGGCTTTGTATACCTTTTTCACTTTAATAAGTCATTTATGGGCTAAAAAAGGATAGATTGAGACTAATCAGATTGTCGAAATCTAGTTAATTAAAAGTACAAAGTTATTACTTATTTTCAATTGAAATTTTCATCATTTTTATATAATTAAATGAAAAGATGATGGTATAAAAGCATTAAAGTGCATTTTAATTATGTCACTCCTTTTTAAGAAGCATATTATTTACATTTACATTCAATAAAATCATGAAATCTATATAATATAAAATCAATACAAAATTGGAATCAGATTCAGACCGAATTCACACTTAATACTATCCATTCTTTGTTAGTACGTGACGGGTAACGATTAAAGTATTTACTATATCACCGACTATTCTACTTTTTGCAACTCAATTACATTTGTAGTGCAGCACGATCAAGAATCCGTAGTTATTACTTGCTTTTAATAGATTTCTTTATTATTTCTATGTATAATTGAAAATTTTTAAGACGGTTTCTTAATAAAAAAAATTATGAAATGTAAAAGAATTTCAAATATGATTTTTATAAAAGATTTTTATCTAGGTTACATCATTTTAATTTCTTATCCTAGAAAAAGTAATATAGAAGTATTCCGATATGAATAATCAGTAAAACTACCCTAGTAGAAATGATTCCATTTAATAGCTTGTTAATATACCTAGTGAAAATGGATTCAATGCTATTTTTTAACCTCTAACCATTTTAAATGGGCAAATTTCTACCAGGGTATATTTTTTATATATTAAATTTGTGAAACGTGCTTGCTTTGAAATCATTATGTCAAGTCACACAAGTCAAACTAAGTTTTGAAAGCTGCCCATTTCAAACAATAATTCCTATACTCGCACGGAAAAACTGAAAACCTACAATCACTTATACTCTCTCGTCACAATCAATACCCTCGACATAAAAAACTCACACCTCGTCCATCATTAAAAGCTACCCCCCAGAAAAAAACTTGAAAAACAAAAGAACCTCTTGCCCCCGCTGTAATTTACACCAGCCTTCACGCAATGCATTATGCAAGTCCAAAGTCTGTTTCGCACTTGGCTCGCGCCCCCGCGTCTAAAAGTCAGGAGGCAGCTTGTCTGTCGGCGACGAACTTTGCATTATCCGCACTCCCCGCCAAAATACACGTAACGCTATTTACTCGATTTCGCCGCTCGCGCTGGAAGGAAAATTTAAGTCCCCGCGACGCATCGCGGCTCCGCGCTGAGGGTAATGCGACAAAAATGTATTCCCCGCGGGGCCGCGACTAGACGGCGTCACTCCGACCCCGGAACTTTTCGATTCTGCGCGCTCAAGCCAAGCAAGCAAGCAAGCCTGGATCAATCCTTATCTTTTATGCGCCTCGGCGCAACTTTTGTCTCCCCGCGGAATTTCGGCGGCGAAAGTTAAACGAAACACAGCCGCGCGCGGCTCGTAATCAAAACTGCTTCGGAAATGAAAGAGCGCCGGAGTGGCTGACGTCACGCGTGGATATTATGGAAATTTCTAGGAGCGCAAGTGCGTGAGTGCGTATATGTATGGATGTTTGGGGTAATGCGCGTTTTCTTTGGCTGCGAGAGTGAGATTTCCCCGAGGCTGGCGTTGAATTTTTCGGAGCCGATGTGAGAATTTTTGGGAATAAGTTTCAGAAGGCTGGATGGCTGGGGCGGCTGGAAGAGCGGAGAAATTGAATACGATACAAGGAAAAGTTCTGGCTTTCTTTTCTGTCGGGCCTGAAACTGCGGAGCTGCTTTTAAGGAAGTTTTTAAGTTAGGACCACGCGTATACATGGGGCCTACTGATTAAGTAATATTTTTACTTAACTACTTTTTTAAACTGGGCTGCAGAAACTTCCTTCTTAGTTATTTTGATCCCGGCAAGTTTAATTTTATTACGTAATACGTATTCGCCGGAAGTACTTGCGTTTCAAAAAGAACTTCAGTCAAGTGCACTTGTATGGATTTGACTTATTCTGCAGCCAGAGCCGCAGAAGTACGATGAAAGATGAACTTAAAGCGCATTAAATTCAAATGAAGCAAATAGCAATAAAAGAAGATTTTTTCGTCTCAAAGTCGGTAAAAACAAATTCACAAAGCTGAAACTTCCATTGCAATAAGGTGAGAAAGCCTCCTTCCGGAAATTAGCCTAATTTCGAAAAAAAGAACCCCCGAGGACACTCAGATTTTTAATGAATTCATTATCACCAAGCCCTCGTAAAGTCGCCTTTTCGAGTTAACATATTTCCTCCCGTAAACGCCGCCCGCCCCTTAACCCTTCGCAATTCATTAAACGCTTTTAAAAAATTTGCGTCCTCCAACTATACTCGTACTTAAATAGAGAACGAGCGAGAGGCTGGCTCATTCAACTCTCGCGCCAGCGTCAAAGTTCTTCGCCTCCTTCTCTTCGGCGCGCCTATGAATAACTTGGCGAATCTTCCTCTCTCTCTGGCTTTTCACTCCACCCCCCTCTCTCACCCCAATACGTTTTTTCCACCCTCTCAATGCGCGTCCTCCTTATAACACGAGGCGGCCAACTTTTGCCTACAATGTCCTTTGAATCCGAACCGAAAGCGGCGAAGTTGGTGCCGCCCGTGTAATCTAAAGTTCCGGAGCGCGCGGCCCGATTAAGTAGCGGCTCCTCGAAATAATATTTTCCCAGGCAGCCGCGCGATTTTTCGATAATTTCGCGCGGATTATTTCGCCGGAGAAAAAACGGCTCGCACGCGAGAGGAGCCCGGATGATAATGAAGGATTTTCATTTGCGGCCGGCTGCTTTTGTGTAATCAATCATGAAGCCTGGCGTTTCGGCGGCTGCGTAATTAATTTAGCGGGCTAGAGGAGAGATGGGATTTTTTTTTAGAACGTTATTTTGTCGTGCAGGGGGGTCTTCGTGACCCCCCCCCCCCCCGTCGCACTTCGCTGATTAAATTCTTTATGATGCCGCGGCATTGTTGATTACTTTGCGAAATACTGTCGATGCGCTTTTCCGGCCTTTTTTTAAAACTCGAGATTTAGCATTCATTACAGGTTTTTGTCGATGAAAGTTTGAGGAAGAGAGATTCGCTGTTTTACCGCGAGGACGTAGGGAGAAATGGAAATTTTTTTAGCGCGCGAGCCGGCTCCGCGGAATATTATTCAATCTGATTTTATATCTTTTCATGCCGCGCCATGAAAATATAATATTTCTAAAATTACGTCCGTACGGTCTTGAGCTTAATTTGCATGATTAAAACAGAATTGTATTTCACGTATTACGAGCTAGATTATTTCTTTCGAAATTGCTCCTTTTTATTCGTTTCGCTATAATTTTATTTCCGCAAAACTTTTGTCCTTCCCCCGCCGCGGGCGAGCGTAGCCGTGGCGCCGGCATAAAACAAATATGCAAAAGAACGGAAAACTTTCGGCCTCATCAACATAATTCCGAAATGGTAAAACCACTCTCGGTGCGCTCTGCGTAATACACAGCTTATCGTCCCGCTAAACAAAGGCCCGGCCTCGAAAATACCCAGAAGCGATACACTAATTATACCTAGCACTCTTTCTCGGCCGTTTCATTAAAACATAATTAGCAGCCCGAAGGACCGGCAATTATACATATATATCTGTCTCTCTCTCTCTCTCTCTCTCTCTCGCATTCCAGCGTATTAAGCCCGCCAACTTGCCGGGGATATGGCAAAGCTATCCCGTCTCTTCCTCGTAATTGGCGCCAAAAATTTCGCTAATTAACGCGTCTCTCTTCATTACCCGCGCCATACTTAGCTCTCCCGCAGTGTCGCAGCTTCTTTAGACGGTACACAGCCGCGAGTGGCCTGCTATTATATTATATTATATCATCGCTTTCCGCAAATTAAGCGCCGGAGAATTCATCGGTCCGAGTTATAACTCCTCTTGCAGGCTGCGGAAAAAATTCTCCGAAGAAAGAGCGGAGCCGTCTTATGCATTTTTCGAGGCGCGCCGGCTTTATTTGCATGGCAGCGTGCCCGGAGGAATTTGCCGGCTTGGCTCCCCCCCCCCTCTCTCTCTCTCTGCAAGGGAATTACATTTTTCGCCGAGTAGCAGAGCAGTAGCGTCGGCGACGGTAGATCCTTTGCCTTCGAGTTCGCGCACTCATACACACTGCGGGCACGAGAGCTGCAGTAAACGCCTTTGCGCTCCCCTTTTTAACGCGCCCGAATAAGCGGAGTGGGCGTCTGAGGGGAGGATGAGAGTCTGAGGAGTGAATGCGTGTGTGGTGGGAGAGGGGAGTTTGGCTGGGACGGGGCGGGTGATTGTGCAAGTGATTGATAAGGTTTGGGAATTTGTGAATCGACGAGTAATTGAGCTGCTGAAATTTTTATGGGGTTTTAATGGGGGTGGTGGAATTTATTGTTTTATTCGAAAATTAAGGTAATTCTAGTGTGGGAGGATGTGTATTAAGTTGCTTCTTTTTTCTTTGGAAGATGTGTTTTATTTTTATTTCAAGTTTATTACTTATGCATTAAATGGAGATGTGGGTAATAGAAATAGTCTCGGGATTTTCTGTCTCGATTTGTAGAAAAATCTTCCGTCTTAAAATCAGAATTTTGAATAAAATGTTTTTAAATCATTTCTAATTTTACATTAATAGTTAAATATGGATGTGACATGAAGGTGTAGGAAAGTTATACTTGTACACGGTTACGTTTATAAATAAATTGCGAACTAAAATATAATAGCGAATAATAGTTGATTTAAAAATACTTTGCAGCCAATCCTGTTTTATGTTTGCGCTTGAAAATCTTAAAGTAAATTAAAAATTTTATAAAAGTTAAAAATTCTAAAATAAATTGAAAAATTTTCGTACGTTTTCGGGTTATAATAAATTAAATCTCGACTTGTCCTGACATAATAGCACGGTATAAATCACAACCCAACCTAAACGAAGTCTCGTATTTTCTTAGTGCGCATGTCTAGTAATATACATGAAATCATTACAAAGTGTGAAAATGAAAGTAAGATTAATCGCGTAGATAATTGAATTCACTGCTGTATGTAGTTAACAGTTAGTTATTGAATGTATAAACTGATTCTGTACTAATTATACATTTTGATCAGAATCTAATTACAGGTATTTGATAATTCAGATCATAAATTATTAGATGTGCCGACCTTTGATACCATGTATTATTGTTAAATAAAGTATTAGTAGGATAACGATTTTTATACTCAAAAGAATAACTTTACGGTTAAATATAAAGCATCAGAAAACTATATTTATATATTCGAACAAAATCAAATGTTGAAATATGTACTAGTATTTTTAGTTAATAGTTAAATGTGAAAATGAAAATTTTATTTTCTGTCGCACAAAATTCGTTATGTGTTCATTTTATATATAGCTTTTCAATATAAACTTTTCTTTTTCATAGGAAAACTTTTTTGTAAAACCTTTTTGTTATAGGAATATAATTATTATTTTCTATATTCACATTTAATGAATAAAATAATGTAACGATAGTTTCAAGCCTAATATTATCTCTTATTAAACTAATTATTAGTGTAGAAAGTGTACCCTAGATTTAAAAAAGTTTCTTCTCAAGGTGTCTCAGTGAAAAGTTTTCTTTTGTAAGCTTAAACTTGTTCCTTAAAAGTTAAGCAAATACGTGCAAACGATCTTTCCAGCAAATACTCGGCCAAGGTAATTTAAAAAAATAAATATATTTGATGTTTGTTTGGCTACTCTACTAGCGGCACGTTAACGTGCTTCTCTTCCTAACGAGTTAACTTTCGATTGAATCTTGTTGCGCCGAGATAAGCGCGCGCAAAGTATGATTTTCAGCCAGGGCTGTAATTACACGCTGGTTAATGTAGTTTAGATAAGATTGATAACATTTCTCAAACCTGATAAAGCAGATTATGCGATCAATAGTTGAGAAAACAAATACTTGTTGGCACAGAACTAACACGATTTGTAGAAGCTAGTTACTTTCGAATCTAAAAATCCTTTTTTCCTTGCTCTCAAGAAACAATTATTCCCCCCTTTCCTAACTTACAACTAAAGTACATAAAGAACACAACGACAAAACATGCTTAAAAAAAAAAGTCTCACCCAGAAGCCACATCTTACTTTCTATAAATCTACCAAATTAACTTCGACTCCAGACAGCCGTCAGCACTCATCTGTACCCCGGCAGCCGAACTCGCGTCTACTCTCCTGCCTACTTCTCGTCCGATAAGCGGCTCCCTCCTCCAGCCACTCGCTCCCGACGCAGCCAGCCACAATCACACGAAAGTGGTTTTCGTTCATCCGAGGGCTCGCGCACACTCGCTCGGGTGTTTAGAAGCACAATATAATCGGGCCGCTCGGGCCGAAAGTTCGCGCGCGCGCGAATAATCCTAGCCTGCTAGAGAGCGAGGGGAGAGAGCCCTTAGATTAGTCTTATCGCGTAATTCGCCAGGAGCGCGCTCGCAGCAGCGACCCACTTAACTCGCTTCGAGAGAGAGAGAGAGTGCGCTCGCTCTCGCGTACAGCCGAGTGGTGTATGTACGTATATACACACCTGTACACGCCGCGAGACTTTAACTCGCGCGGCCGGGGCTGTGTCTTGACTGTGCGCCCCGGCATTTAACGGAAATTCCAGCTGACTGGAGAGAATGCCGAGAGTGGAGGGATTAAGCCGGGGGAGTGAGAGAAAGAAGAGGCTAGGGACGAGGGATAGTTGTGACGGATCGTCGCGAGGATGAATCGTTGAGGGTGCTGCGGTTGGGGGTGCGAGTGCTGGCTGTTGCTGTTCTTGCGCGGAGTGTTTAGGGTGACTGAGGGGTAAGGGGGTATTGATTGCGATGCAAGAGTTTTATTTAAAAGGCTGCTTGGTTTGGAATATTTCTCTGGCTGGGATGCTGGATGCAGTTTGAGAATGCACGTCTGACCAAAGCATGACCTTTACTACTTGATCGAGTTTTAGTTTTAGGAATGGAGAAAATACAGTACTTGTTACAGTAATCGGTGACATCTCAGTGTATTAAAATGCAGACCTTAATGCAATGAATATAAGAAATAAAGATCTATAAATAAACGAGTAGAAAAATAGCACGGCTTAAAATTCATTTGAAAAAATATTATTTTTGATAAAACAACTTCCGTTAGAGACGTAACGAAAGCCTGTTTATTCCACGTTAATTTATGTATTATTCAGAGAATGCATAAAATGCTAGACTACGAGCGTAGCAAAAGCGAAAAAAAAGCTCCGCTCGCTGCATAAATCTCGTACTAAAAACAAAATTCAAAACTTTCCTTCAAATTTTTACCTAAAAACTAATAACACTCACCGTTTTCCTCCAATAAAAACCACCTCCATACTAAAAAAAAAAAACCATTACACACCCTCAACCTCATTATCTAATAAACAAAAAAGCTCGCACTGTAAAAAATGCTCACCTTCCATTCTCACCGTCGCCCCAGGATGCAAACGACTCCGAGCCACGCAGAAAGCCAACGCACATACCGAGGAAAGCATCGCGAAAATATCTTCGCCTGGGAGATAAAAAAAAAAGCTCGGGCGAATAAGGCGCGGCTGGCAGCTAGGCACACACGCACGTGCTTGCGACGCACGCGACTCTCGCGCTGCGCCATTTATTATTCGATTAAAGCGGCGAGACAAGCAGCCCACGGAGCCGGGGAAAAGTGAATATACGCGCGTCACGGCGCAAGACTGGCTGCGCCGCACGGGCTGACAGTCCAGGCGGCGCGTGAATTCCTGGGAGGAATAATGCGCGGGTAAAGGAGCGCCGGGGTAAGACGAATACCGCGTGGTTCTGGATGTATGAGGTGAAGGGAATTCAGCGAGAGGAGGATTAATAATGTCGGGAGCGCTAATTGTTTGGGAGATAAAAGGCCGGGTGGTTGGGAGAAAAATATCGGTGAAGTGCATTAATTTTTATTGTTATTATGCAGAGTGGCGTGCTATGGAAAAGCTGGATTTAGAGATAAGTTTGATGAGTGCGGCAAGTAAAATAAAAGTAATGAGTGTGATAGAGGAATAAATTAAATAGGGCCTTATATGGATCAACTTTAAATACGTAAAAACATTGTACAATTTTATACAAAATTAAATTTATAAAATAATGGTGTGAAAATAATATCGCTTTCAACCGAAGCAGCAGCTGCGCTATATCCATGTAGCAAGGTTAGCAATATGATGTGAGCCTTGAAGTGGTTTGCCGTTTTCCAGTTTATATTCCAACTGACGTTGGTAACTTTGAAAGTAAAATAATTTTATGCCTCTCTAACCTCAAAATCATAACTTTAAGATGATTTTTCGGCTCTCGTGGCATAAAATACGGTTCGATACTGGTGCATAAGGTGATTTTTGCCTCGAAAAACGTCTCACGAAGTAAATAATCACCTTCCACACCCATATCAAAATGTACTATTTTATAAAGATTTTTTTCTTAATTTGTCCTAAAAAATTATTTTCTTTTTTTTTTAAAGTTTTTTTATTTACTTGTCTAGTAAATTCTTTTATATGGGTTGTTTTTTACTCCTCGCTCATCATGTGAAGATATCATATAATAAATAATTAAATTTGCTTAATTAAATTAAGCCTATTTGAAAGTAAAATTTTTCGAGCAAATTAAAAAGAACAAATTTCAATGTAGTAGACAGCAGCTGGAGGAAAAACTCCAGTTCATCAATCTGCAGCTCTAAATCTCACATCAAACCAGTGGCATCACTCTAACTTCCTCACTATCGCTTAACTAAAAAACGCTAACCCGATCCCTCACCAAATCCAGAAATCCACAAAAGTCTCATCGGCACTCCACATAAAATCAGCCCCGCCATCCCGACGCCTCTCATAACAGCTCCGCTCCCGCGCCAAAAGCCAGCCAGACTCCATCCCTTCTCGCTAACGTCCGGCGCCGTTTATACACGCGCGCGCGCGACGATCAGCCGGCGCTACTGCTGCAGCCGGACCAACCAAAGTGGATTACGTATTGCGCTGCAGCTCCCGGCAAAATCGAATCATCGGCAGCCAGAACGAAGTTAGCTCCGCGCGACGCCCTAGGAGAGCGAGAGCGGGGATGGATGTGGCGCCGCGGCGTCGCCCCGGAATGGATTTTTGAGCTCGGCCGCGAGGAAAATCCCGCGGGGATACTGCGGAGAGGGAGGAAGGATGGGAAAACAGCGGCGGGGAATTTCGCCGGCTGAGAGCCTTTTTCGAGCGGCGAGTTTTTAATGGCTGTCAGGTCGTTACTTTTTCCGTATATTGAATGTTTTTTATGAAGTCGGAAATTTTTTTACCCACGGGTATGATGCAGAGCTGTTTGTTTGGGGATGTGAATTGGTGGGAAAGTTTTTCGGCGGGAGGGTTGAAGATTGAGATTAATTACTGTAGGCGGACGGATCGTTTTGGACGTGCATTTTTTTGATTCGTCCAAGTTGTGATATTTGAGGTTGCTTAATTTAATTAGCAAAGAAGTTTGCGAGCGGTCTATTTTTATTTCGAGATGATCGACTCTTTTAAGCTAACTCGATTTTTCGAACATTACCGTGCAGCCGACTAATTAGATAAACCGTTACATCTAGAATAAACCAATTACCTTTAATAGAACTTCGATATTTCAGTCTTCCAGAATAAAAGACCAAAGACAATCCGCTCATTCTAAAGCAACTATATCACCTCTCACGACACTCGCAGCTCGCTAAATTTCCCGCTTCGCTCCTCCAAAATGAATTATTTTCCCCGAAAAAACATTAATTCAATCGGGTGCAGGGCCGAGCACTTGGTAGTCTCGCTTCTTTTTCCCCGCTCTCTTCATCAAGCGTAAAAAGCGCGAGAGAGCGAAACAAACACTTTTTTCCTCCTTTACAAAAGTCGCGCGCGCGAGGGGGCGACGAACAATCGGCGAGTACAGGCCCGCCGCGACGTGTACACGCAGTTTATACACATCTCCAGTCTACTCGCTCGGAGAGTAGATGAGTGCGCGAGGAGGAGCGACAAAGCCAGCAGTGTGCTTTTTTTTGTCCGCGAAAATACACTCTCTCTCCGGGTGCAAATTCTCTGTGTGCATTGTTAACGCGCTTTTTCAGAGCGCAGTTTACACCGCGGCGCGGTCTTAAGTGACGAGAGATAAAGCGACTCGTCAAAAAGTTCAAATAGCCGCGGAGACAATGAGCGGGCCGACATTAGACTCGGGCGCAAAAAGCTCGGAGGAGGCGTGCCGCTGTTGACTGAAGCGCGCCGAGGGGGAAGAAGTAGAGAAGAGTCCCGCCGCGCTGAGGATAGAGGAGCGCGCAAAAAAGACAGAACGGCCCGCATGAGCGGCGCAAAGTGCTGCCAGTTAGCCGAATGGACGAATGAAAAAATGGCCGCGCGCGCTGCTTCCGCCTAAAAGCTTTTCACCATTCTCAGCGCCGCTGGGATTGTCGTATTAGTTTAATTTCTAGCTCGACGTCAAGCTGAGTGCGGCTTTGTTTTGAGCCGGCGGTGAGCCTCTCGTTTTTCTTTTGTTTTTTGTTTTTTTTTGCGCGCGCTTTGGCTTGTTTTGTTCGCACCTGAGTGAGGAGAAGTGGAAGAGAAAGTTCTAGAGACGCTTTTAGCCGAGCTTGAAATTGATACTTACGCTTGGCTCCGCTTTGCGTTTGTTTTGATTTTCAAAGTTCCTTTTTTCCGGGTTTATAGCGGTTTTGAGACCTTTTAATCTTGCTTTGGGAAATTGGTCGGGGAGGTTTAAGAGTCTTTTGTTTGAAGGTTTAAGAGTAGTTCGATTTCGACCATTTAATTGTATTTATACTTTGGTATATTATTAAATTTATTGTTGAGTATTTATTTAGATTATAGATATTGTGAAAATTTTGGTATTCTTAGATTATGGACGAACGTTCAGACATTCAATAAGTTATTAAGAATTTTGTTGGATAAAGCAGCAGATATGATGAAAGTATGAAAATATCTTAATTTTGAATATTACATTATTTTATTCTATTTAAACTTCAGAATTAATTCAAAAATAGTTGATTGAATTGCGTTTGTAATATGTATATACATGTTATAGAAAATCGAATTGCAAATATTATTTCTGTTAAAGATCTAATCCAATAAAATGACTCTATTCTTGAAGCAATTGCTAAATTTTAAATTGAGAAATATATTCAGTATTAAGCTATTTCCATCAATCGCATAATCATGATTGACTGAAGTAGAATTACATTACATTCATGTCCAAACTTGGTTGTCATATCTAAATATAAATTTAATGTTACTTATTTGTTATTGATTTTACCAAAAGCATTTTTGTACTTACAAAACAAGTTCAAAATTACATAAATAAAATAGAATATTTAATATATAAAAGTCACTCGACATTTAGCAAAAACAGAATTTCATAGCCAGACATTCATTATATTTTTATATTTTTTTTAATTCAGCATTTCTACAATCCTTATCAACCTGAAACTCCTAAAACACACAAAACCATCATCAATGAGCTCAGAACAGTTTACCTTAAAATTATCGAAAAACCACAATATTCAATCATCGAACTGCAAAAAAGAAAGAACCGCGCGGTAAATTTTTCCAAAGACCCACTAAAAGTCGGCCAGTAAAAATCACTCTCGCAGGGCGGGGTGGACGCGCGCTGAAACTGCCGCATAACATTATTACCTTTAAAAAATTTTTTATACCGTCTATCAAACTTTCATTTATCTCGCCTATGAAAACTACGCCCTCCGCCACAAAATTTCTCGGCGATGGTTTTAATCGTAAAATGCAACCGAGAGTTCACCTACACGCGCCGGCGCGCACGCGGCCATCGATATATATAAGTGGCTGGGTGCAGGCGTCAAGTTGGAAAAAAAGCTGTCCACGCTCGCGCTGTTGAATTAGCCTCGGCAAAAACAATTATTTTAAAAACCCGTCGGTCAAAGTGAATTAAAATCTATCTCGTGTGCGTTTGCGCGCGGTGGCTAGTTTGCTGTGTGGCTTTTTAGTGGGTATATGCCTACGGGTTGATATGTCGAAAAAAGAAGAGAGGAGTAGGCTTTGATTTTCTTGATTTTTGGATTTTTAAAATTACTTTTGAAGGATTTACTTTTTTTTTGTGGGTGATATAAAGTTAGTATGAAAGTTAAAATGAATGTGTACAGAAAAAAAATTTCGATCATAATAACGAAAATTATGATTCTGATAATGGTGTAGTTTAGTTAATATTATTTTCTAGATAATTTTTGTAGGTAACTATACTTTTTCAGTTAGACTTAATAAGTTACTGTATATCCACTGTATGATATTGGTGTGAAAACTGTTAAACAGGTCGAATGAATACATCGAACAAAGAGGTTAAATTTAAGTAAAGAAAAAAATAGATTAAAAAACGGATATCTGAAGATAACATTCAATAAATTTTTTACCAAGTATTAACCTAATCTTCTATTTTTTGTAATATTCACAAACCGGATAAATAAAAAAACGATGTGATCGATTTCTTTGTAATGCGAGCTTTCAGTTGAGTGCAGCTAATTATAAGATATATAGACAGAGTAACTAAACATATCAGTGTCATGACTCTACAAAAGAATGCTGAGATAAAAAAAACGCTATAGTTCCCATCGATTAAAGGCTTTTTTCAGTCTGTAAATATTTTTTATGAAATATTAATGCTCACTTCTTATTTGAATATTTTATAAAATATTGAGCACAAAAGTTTTTATACTAACAAAATAGAATAAGGAATTGATCATTTTGTATTATAATATATTTAAAGCTATCAATACGAAAGTAATAAAAATAAAAAATAAAGTTTGAACGGTACTATATATAATAGTTTATAATGTCAATTCTTACCTCCGTCAGAATATAAATGTGCGCTTTAAATTATATTAAAACCCAAGGCTAATTACTGTGTAATATACAAAAAAGTATATATTTTCATTCGCCCCTCCCCCTTCCCCGCAATCTCATTCGGCTAAGAAGTTGCTCACTTTTTCCGCACTTTGATGAGATTTCAACGAGATTTCTCGCATAACTTTTTGAAATGCCACGCGATGTACGTTAGAATTTAAATGTCAAATTAAGCTAAATCAAGTTGACTTAAATTACTTTAAACTTTTGAATTGGATTATCACGCGACAAGTAGCTTAAAACCAGCTGGGAAATTTGATATTTCAAGGTCCGTCATACACGTCTCCACCCCCCTCCTCCCCAGACGCAGTCTTGCGAATGCATATAATACATCCGCCACGCGAACTTCCATTAAATTCGCGGGCGTATTACGTGACCGTCAAAAAACTCATAACGTTACACGGATGAGATTCAGCGTGCGGGCGTGCAGTGTAAAAGAGAAAAGCTTTTCCAACGTTTTGGAATGACTAACTTCATTTCAAGGTTTATATAGTTTTGTGGCAGGGCTCCTGCAGCCGGGACTCTCCGCATAGAAATTTTATTAAAAAAATCTAATAGTATCATAAAAGTTTTATACAAAGATAATAACCTCCCAAGCATTTCCAAGCAACCCTTATCAAAGGCTCTCTCATTACGCTAAAAACACAGAACCAATAATGACCGCAAGCACAATTTCGATGAAAAGAAAAAAAAAGCGCAAAACGACGGCAGGCAAGCGCCATTCGAAAGCCAAACACTTTTCCAAGAACGCAACCGAAAAGAAAAAGCCAGCGGCTAGCAAGAGGAGAAAATCCCCAGCAAAGTGTAGACTTTCACGTATGTCGGAACGCGTATACGTAGCCCCCCCGCAGCGACTGTGGAAACGAGGTCGCGCCGTGTGTGTATACGGTTGCGCGGGCGCGCGCGTGTGTATATATGTGCTCAGCAGCGCGCCGAGTTTCATTAGCCCTGGCCTCACGTGTCCGGGCGCATTTTAACGTGGCCGCTTGCGCGCGCGGGCGCGCAACACCGTCTGGGAATATTATCAAATTATCGGACTACGAGGCTGCAATGCCGAGCCGCGCACTCGCGCGCGTTTATACACACGACGCGGCGACCACCTCTCTACCTCCCCCCCCCCCTCTCGCTGTATACAATGGGCGCAACGAGCCGCTCTACTTGTTGATTCTTTCGCTGATATACGCGATTTTATGCGAATGTTTTGCGCGAGAGCTGCTTCCCTCATTACTTTCTCTCTCTCTCTCTCTCTTGCTCGCTCTCTCTTTCCTCAATTTCTCTCTCAGAAGAGGAGGGAGAGAGAGAGAGAGAGAGAGAGCAACTTTAATGCCGTTAGCGTGAGCGCCAGATCCGCGTAATGGCATTAGGCGAGGGTCGGAGCCGGCTAGGTGAAATTTTCGCGGGCTGCGTTTTACGCTAAGGGCTTTTTAGCGATATTGCGCTAGAGTTGGAAACTTGATTGCGTTATGCGGTATTGGTTCATCGGTGAATTGCGATAAAATGTTTATGCTGATAATGCGTTAGGCTTCATTGTAATTTGTTGAGACATTATGGCTGGATTAGGGTTTGATAACGGAATCATGTTTTAGTATTTTATTTTTACAATAGCTTTTATTGTGATGATAGTTACTTCAAAGATGTTATATTGTTTATAGTAAAATAATTATTTATTGATTAACATAGAGAATATCACATCATCAGGTTATGAATTCTGTTTAAACTTTTTGGAATATAATTTTAAATAATGAGTAAAACCGTAGTGGTACCGTCTAACGCTTTTAAACAGAATCTTGGGTTAGACATATTTTTAGGTCAAGGAAAGTGTATAAATTGAGATGCTACTTTGAGATGGTAATCATCCAATCTAAAAAAATTGTAAATAAAGTTTCGAAAAACCAAATTAAACTAGAGAAAATAAGCTTTTATATGTCATTTTCAGAACAAAAACTCATAATTAGATCCAACCCTGAGTTAGTTCCAATTTAATTTTAGTTTTAGTAATGTATTTTCATTGTTCGCCATTTGGAACTATACTTTGTATCTGATTATTGATTTTTTATTTTGAAAAATGATATAGATTCATTATTTAAATTTTAAATTCAACCTATTTTTCTAAAACATGTAACTCTAAAAATATTCATAACTCGAGTTTGAGTTGATCAGCTGCACCAACAAGGGCTTTTTTCAACGATAACTTACTGTAGACGGTAGGGATAAGTTGAATCTTTTTCTCGAACAATATTCAAGATTGACCCTTCTGCCGACTACTATTCCTAGCAGAGGTTTCTCAAGTCCACAGCGTGGTTTTCCTTCCATTCTAGTTTCAGCTAGGCAGAATTGCGGGAACAGTAGATTTACCGTAGAAGCCATTTTTCGACTGTTGACTGCTCCAGTCCTATGCTTCTTAGGGATGAGGAAGGTTAGAGGACCGCTGAATTCAAAATTAAATAGAAGATAGGAGCTAGAACTACAGAGGTGATAGGGTTAGTGCTGTGTCTTTCCACTCACTGGTAGTGATAATCTGATTCAGAATAAAGAAAAAAAAATAAGTATTGAAAATCGCACTCAATTACAATTTCTCTCATAATCACAGTTCATTCGTAAGTATTTTTAATTACGTAAACAAATACGTATTTGAATAAATAAGAAGTATCAATATATAAACATGATCGACAACTACAACAGATATACTTCCAATAAACATTTTTAATCAATTTCGCAAAACAAGTTCAACATTTATCTTCTTTTATACTTCACAGAACACTTTCCTCCACACGTTCATTAATAATTTATGCAGCAAAGTAATTTTCCCAAGAAAAAGTTCGCAAGCTAGTTAACCATCTACTCCAAGTGTAAATAAACGAGCTCACAATCTTTAGTCACACTTCCATATACCACGAGCGAGCCTGGCCCGCAAATTCGCTCAATATAAAGCGAGAGCAGAGCGAGAGAGCAACTCGGTCAATTTGCCCAGAGTTTGTATTCTTCGCACGTCCCGCGCGCTCGCTTCCCCTCCGAACTAGACAAATTGACTCCCACCGTCTTGCGCAGCTCGTCCTCAATCTACGTCCCCTAAAATTCCCGCGGAATCTTTATAAGTCTGCGGGATAATCGCGCTATCCAGCTGGCCGATCGTTTAACGCTCGCCGTCTTGAAGAAAAAAATGACTTTTTAAACGCTGCACGGAAATGCAATTTGTATTTTTCGGAAAATATAAACAAATCAAATTTACTTTCGTTTCCGAAAACGTAGGGGAGCGTTTTCTTATATTTGATTCGCAATAAAGTCAGGTACTCGGGCATAAAAGATTTCTTGTTTTCCAAATAAATTTTCAAAAAATAGCGGGGGAAACATTCGCCCGGTCGCGCGCGCGCGCGCGGAGAGCTCGACTGATAAAATACGGAAAAATATGAAAAGCACTTGGCAATAACTTCTCTCCCATTTTATTAAAGCAGCCTCTTTTTTGCGATATTCTTTTTTTTTTCTTGCAAAATAAAAGTGTATACGTACGCGCGTAAGCCGACGTAAAAACGCTTTTTACCGGTTAGCCTGGCCCGGCGCAATAAAGTTATTACTACAGATACGCAATGCTTCATTTTCATAAAAGGCAGAGGAAAAAATAGCCAGGAGAATATATACGGGAGCGGGCACTGTAAAATACCAAGCGCGGGAGAAAGAAACATGCGAAGTATTATAAGATTGCGAGAGAGGAAGTCTCAGGATGCGCGCACCAGACTCAATTTCATTCGCGTTTGCGGCCTGCGAAGACGCTGGCTCGTATTCCGGAATAAGCAGAAATAATAAGTATTAGAATGCGCATTGTGGAAGAAGGAAAATGGGTGTGTATGTTAGCTTGAAAGTTGCTTTTGTTTTAACGGAGCCGGGCGGAGTTGGTCAATTAGAGTGGGTTTGGTGCAAAAGTACTTTGCAGATATAAAGTAGAACGGAGGATGTTTAAGTTGCTTGTAATAAACAATTTATTTATCTATATGTTTTTGCACGAGGAAAATTTATAATACCAGTTGCGGCTAACGAGCCCAGTATATTGGATTCGTAGCAATAATTTGTATTTATGTATATAAAGGCGTTAATTGGAAATCAATTCTATAGATTTCAGAATTGCATTGTGGCGTTCATTCACTGACGATAAAAATTATTTTAAACCTTCTTTTATTTAAAAAGTCTAAAGACATTGTAAAAAATATTGATTTATTTAGTTCAATAAAGCTTCATTTACAAAAAAAAATTGATTTATTTAAATTTTTAATATTCAAGTCATTATAGTTAACAGTTTTTAATTTTTATCGGAGAAATAAAAAAGGCTATATTTATTGCGATAGAAAAATAAATTTCATTTCTACATTTTTATTATATTTTTTACTACTTACCTTTCCATGAATTTATTTATTTTGATTAAATAATTTTTAAATTTAACTCAAGATTTTGATTCTATGGCAAAAATGATCTAGAATCTATTTTAGGCCCATCCTATAAAACCACAATCTCAGCCTAATCAAAATCCCTTTTATATAATCAAGAAAAAGGTTTTACGCAAAATTACCCACAAAAATTGAATTATTCCGAGCTTTCCCACCAAAAAGTTTTCCTCACCAATCCAGACAACCGGCATCATCATTCAACCTCTTCATTTTTCCCTCTCGACCATCCGAGCCTGCATACGCCCAAGCCGATTACGCGTTTCCACCTAGATTTCACACAGGATCTCTCCGGTCTCACTGCGTGTAAATTCCAGTGAATTCGGAAACTCGTCGGAGAAATTCCGGTGTAATTAATACAGTCGATGTGTTTAATATGCTTTAAATAATACCAACGTTCGCGCGCGCGTCGGGGCTCATTCGTTTCGATGTTTAAACCGTTTTCAGAGATGCAGATGTCGCGCTCTGCGCTAGAACGTAAGCTTCTTATTTGTTGCACACTATGGGCTAATGCGATTTGCCTCGCAATTATTTTAATGAACTACTTGGGCTTGCGCAAGCTCCGCTCTGAATTTTCCGTTAAAGTATTCTTCGAGGAGGAGCATTAAAATTTTGATGTGTTATCTAAAGTGCGCTCCCGCTGGAATTTCTCCTTTAACGATCTCTGTGAATAGTTCGTGTTTGTTTCCGTTCGTTTGCACTAGAGATTGCCTTACATTTAAATGGCGAAATAGTTATTTTTTTCGCTGCGTGCGAAAAGCTCGATTTCGCGTACACTAGCTTAAAAAGGCGTTTAATAAATCAAGCTTTGTGCACGGCGTGAGGAAAAATTTTACTTGAACGAAAATGTGATTTTTACTTCGGATGAACTTTTCACACGCTTACACGAGGTTAAAATTACAAAAAAAAAGTTAAAATTACTTTCTCAGATTTGTATCTAATGTATCTAAAATAGTAAATTTCGATACGGGTGATTATTTGCTTCGTAAGATGTTTTTTTTTGCCCGAGCGAAGCAAGGCTGAAAAGTCGAACGAGGCAAAATTCACCGTATGCACCAGTATCTACCGGATTTCATGCCACACGAGAGCCGAAAAATTATCTTAAAGTTATGATTTTGAGGTTAAAGGTCTATTTTCATTCATTTTTCAAGACGCGATTTTCTTATAAATGTGATAGCCTATCTAAAAGGACGATCAGCTAATAAACAAGCTTTAATCAATCTAATTCGCATAAATTCAAAATAAATAACTTGGTCAACTAATCTATTCTTATGCTCATGAATCGCTAACAATGAAATAATAAGCATTTTAATAATTAATCACTTCCCTCAAGATATCCTCGTGACTCTTGGCCTCCATGCATTATCAACACGTGGCGGATATGACTTCCAAATGCATGCAAAAAAGGCAAATCGACTAACGAGCGGAGATCCGCATAAATTCATAATAAAACAAAATTAACTTTCAGCGTATCGACGAGGCGGCCTCGGCCGCCCGGGTAATTTGAATAATTAAGATTATGCAAATGACCGATAAACGCGAGACGGGGGCATTAAAAAAATCAGGGGTGTAAAATTTTATTGCGCGCGCTTCGGCTTTATGTGTACGCGCGCCGCTGAAAAAGCTCGGCTCGAATAACGCGCGCACTGAAAAATTGAACAAAAAGAGCCGTATCCAAGGATTTCGCGTGCTTTGTAGCTGTGTGGATGGTTTCGCGACGAGCAATAAGAGCAAATCGGGGACAATGAACGAGCGCGACGGCGAAAGAAAGAAGAAGGCGTGCGCGCTTTCGTTTTCGATTCTAATTAACGAAATCGCACGTGCCGATCGGCTGTGATTGGAGGGGACTTTCTCCGGCACGCGCGACCTTGGGTGTCGCGCTGGACGTGCTAAACCGATGCTGTATGAGGCAAAGGGTGTATTAAAGGCTGCTAGGAGTGATCTTGATGTTTTACTGTGTTTTCTGGTAATTGAGGGGCTGATTGGAAATTTATTTATTATTACAAATTAACGTGTAATTTTTAGTGTAAGGATTTATTTTATTCTATAACTTCTATATAATTTTTAACTTACACAATTAAATTTGAAAAAGGTAAATCTGAAAAAATATTACCTCTGCCGGATTTTAACCTATACATTGAAAACTTAAGCATTACCAACTGCGCCATCGAAACATCTTCCGCTTTTGTATGTCACAATACTGTTATTATCATTAATATTTATGGTTTTCTATTATGGTACTTAGCATAAATTTCTTTGATATATGAATATTTGTTAGTGGTTGCAAATGTTACTGTGGCAAGATAACAATATTTATCAATTCTTTAAATTAAATTTTAGTCTCCATTTAGTAAAAATCGTTACTTTAACAACAAATAATCTCACGCATGCGTATCTCTATCCCTGCATTAATAAACAACACAGTTATTATTAGTGCACCATTTTGAATAAGAAAGCTTAAAATCCAAAGAACGCAGAACACACGCAAAGAAGCGCAGCTTGGCAACACCAGCGACCACAAAGAACCGTGAAATCCAAGGTAGCCCGAACGCGCGGCCGACCGAAAATGGGGTTGTAATCCAATTAAAAGTCGAAGAGTCCAGCTCTCACAAAGGCGTCCCGCCGCCGCCGATCGGCTAAACGCGTCGAGGGACGCCTCGGAAAATGCGTGAAATTGGGGCGAGTCCTGGGGATCGGCTTAGCGGCGGAGTTAGCCCGCGGTTCCGCAGTCTGCTTTTTCGTTTGCTCGCTCCGCACTATTCTAACCGCACCGCCTATGTGTGTGTGTGTGTGTGTATTTACGTGTACATATATAGACTCTAGCGGAGCGCTGCAGTCTTCACGGTGCGGCGACGTCCTCGTATAGCTGATTGCTTATCGGCTTATCGCTCTAAGCGCGTTATACTAGCCCCTTCGATCAAGATCGCCGGCCCGGCGACTACTCGGCTTTCTGGCCGAGTTGATCGATCGGCTCCTGTTTTTACTGGGGAGAACGGGGATATCGCTTGTGCTGCGTTGTGATTCTTTCGCGCGTGCTTTTATGCTGGCTGATTGGAGAGAGGGGAGAAGTTTTGATTTTCTTATGCTGGCTTCGACGTTGGCTGAGTGGCCTGCTACAAAAGCGGATCGTTGACACTCTTATGTTGGAATAATATCTACGTATTTTTTCTAAATTGTTATACGCAGCATGCGTAGGTTTTTTTTTGTATTTACTTATATTTGATATATTATAGATATTTACGTGGGTACTTTATTATTTTCAAACTAATATAAATATTAAACTGCAATACATTTTTAAGAAAGTATACCGAGAATTCACTTTATTACGAGAAGGCATTTAAATACACGCAGCCGTTTTTCCATTAAGAAATAAGATTAATTTAACTAAAACCATCAAAAACCATATAAAATTTTTCCCATCTTTCATACGGACCCTCCAACTAAGCCGAATCCGCTTACTCCCTTTTCTCCAGCGCGAAAAGTCGAATTATCGTATCGATAGATCAGCGGCTCGGCGCCGCGAAAGCTTTGAGAACTCGTACGAAGCTGCATAATGACTTTATTCCGGATCGCGATTATTACCCTCGCGGCTACTTCGACCGCGGCGTGTTTTTACGCTCCCCCCCTCGTAAAAAGCTCGGCCCGGTGCGCGAATAAAACTTTTCGAATGTAGACTGGACTTGTAAACTGCGTGCTGGACCTTTTTTCGCCGGCAGATTATTTTAATCCTGCTTTTTCGATTTCATCGGATGCTCCGCGCGTCGTTTTGCTTTGATGAGCTCCGATCCGAATTCGCGCGCGGCTTGCGGAGGGTGTAAGCTGTAAAATAAGGATTTCGCGCGTGAAATGTAAATAAAGTAATACAAAAAGCGAGTAAATAAAGGATTAAAGGTTTTCATTTTGCCCTGGAGCTTGCGAGTATTTTTAACTGAATTGTATGAATTTCTAAAAGCTTCGTTGTTTATAATCAAACAGCACAAAGTCGTTAATTACTAAAACACTTAAAAACTTAACGAATCAGCGACTAACACTTTTACAAAACGCGGGCGCTGACAAGGAAAGCTCGCGAGCAGCTCAATCATCTCTCAATATCGGCAAGCTTTCGAATTTATTTGATCCTCGATCCAGCGAGAAAGAGACAATAAAGCCAGAGGCGCGTGCGCGTGAAACACGCGATTACGTCGAGGAAGAGAGAGAAGCGCTGGTTGTAAAAAAAAGAAGGACAAAGCGAAAATTCTCATTCTCTCCTTGTGCGAGTGCTGGTCCTTTTTTACAGAGTCGGCGCAGCCGAATCGACCCGACGCCGTCGAACGACCTGGAGTAAACAAAAGAGGAAATGGGGTAAATAAGAAACAACTGCCGAGCGCAGCGCGCTGCGTTGCAAAGAGACGACGAAGATCGAGGACGAACGCTGGGAGAGAGCAGAGAATGGAAGGTTAGAAAGAGAAAAAGAGAGGGAGAGAGACAGCGCATCGAAGAGGGGAATAAGTTTTCTGGGTGTCGCGCGGAGCTGGAGTGAATGCGCGGTGTTTGAGAGTGGCGCAGATGTGGTCTGTGTTTTTGTTTGGCCAAAGAATAAGAGCGCTAGGGTCTCCGTGTTGAAAATCGGCTTGATTGTTTAAATGCTAGATTATAGTAATTAGTGCGGTTTTCCGTTTGTTGGAGAGGACAAGTTACGTTTAAATTATTTGACTGGTTATTTTGCAAGTGATATAGTAGTTGTGCAAGGTGAACTGTAGATTACAAATGCTGCGTGTTATTTAATCAATTCAGTTATTACTTTTATTTTATAGCTTTTCAAAAATTAATGTGAGTAGTTGATTAAAAAAGATATAAAATGAACCATATTGAAATCAAATGATAAAAAAAATTGCAATAATGGACAAATAATAATAAAGCTTGAAACTGAAAACAAAACAAAACTGAAATCATTCCATTTCATATGTTGTGGAAATAAATTTAAAATAAAGTTTTTTTTTACATTTTTCGGTTTTATGTTACCAGCTCACAAGGGTTTTGAGTAAAGCTGAAACTTGGGGGTGTCAGTGACAGCTGAGTTGTATTTTTGAAAGAAAATAAAATCTTTTTCACTGGCACCTTTTCATCGGAAGTTTTTCTAAGTAATTTCAGTAAGAACTTTCGGATCGTCAAATTCGAAGAAAAACTTCTTACCAGAATCTGCAGGAAACAATCACAAGTTTACAATATTTTATTTTCAAAAATTTACATTTCTCCAAGCATTATCTCTCCATAACTCTATGCATTGATCCTAATAAAATGAAATTATGCCAACAATAAAATCAATAACATCAGGCGAAAAATTAAACTATTGTACACCAACGACATTACCTCTAACCTTCCCTTCCATTTTTAATCTTCAAGACTCTCAAAAGCTATCATTCACCACATAGGATAATCCGTTCTGTAAACCCTCACAAAAAAGAAAAAAAAACAGTATTCCAAGAAAAGCGCATCCTCCGAAGATCAAAGCAGCACTTCCAGACCGCGTCTGTTCATATAACTCGACAGGGACGTCCGAAGCCCAGGAAAATAACGGTCAGCTTGGCGCGCATCACGTAGATATACGCTCGTAGAATATTTAGACGCGCTTTATACGCGTATCATTTTCAGTTTCGATGTATGCGCAGCGAAACAATTCGCGGTATTTTTCGACTCCGCCTCCAGTATATAGCGCATCCTTCCGTGGCTGTATCGATACGTCATGCGCATTGGCTGAAATGGGATCCGGCCAGCAGCGAGATGTGTGAGTGACAGATCCGAAAGGCAGAGCAGTGGGGTCGAAATTTCTTAGGGTGAAATACGGTGTTTTTGATGGTTGGGCGGGTGTGGGTTTGGATCAACGAAGTTGACCAATCAGTGTGTTTTATTTACGAAAAAAGTTTGGGACAGTCCTCAAGAATAAGGCTCAATCAGCGTTCTCGACAGAATAAGGCGAATTAGCACTGATTCGCGGAGAAGTAGGCTGCCGCTCTCCCCTTTGTTGTCGCTTTATATATATGTGCCGAGGCAAGCCCGTATATAACCCGTACGGGCGGTGCCAATTTTGGGACGAAGGGCGTATTTTCAGCAACGTCGTTTTTGTCCCCGAAGAACCGTCCCAAATTCCAGTTTTTAATTGATCACAATTAATCACTGGAAGGAGGATCCATAAACGTCTGAAATTTGCTTGTAGAACCGAATCAATTCATCAATATATCGGCCGATTGAGCGATTTATTATGCATCAGGCCTTGATTTTATCAGCTCCGAGCTCGGCGCCGGCAGCCCGATTTTCGTCCCACCCAGTATAGAGGCGCACACAGTGCCAGCTCTATTCGCAAAGTGTATTCGCGTATATACGCGAAGCAGCGCGCGAGGCGCAAGATAGAAAAGTGTGTAAATAAACTGTCAGCCGAGTGAAAGGGAGCGCTGATCGATGGGGGAATTCAGTAGTGCAAATCGACGTTGCATCGGCCGGGTGCGGACAGGAGCTAGAGAGATAGAGAGAGGGAGAGAAAGGCAGACTGAGAGAGCGCGAGAGAGGGAAACGGAGTAGAAGTCGGGAGCGCACGGGCAAAGCCCCGCTGACAAAGGCGCCAAGAGCGAATATAGCGCATTCTGCGGAAAAGGGGGATGCTGCGGAGAAAGCTCATGATACCCGAAAAGCTTTTCTCTTCCCTCTCGGCGCGGTCCGACTGTAATTTTCGCGGATCGCGGAATAGACGCGTAAGCGCGAGCGCGCGAGCGCCTAAGTCGGCAAAGTCAAATAAGAGCGCGTCCGCCTCTATGCGGGCTGAATTGTAAACCGGCCGAACGAACTTTCCGCCTCCTTTTCTAAGGGGGGAGGAACGGGGAGTGGGCCAACGAAGTTCGTTCCTTCTTTAAATTACATTTGGCCACTCGTCGACGACGTTGCTGCTTCCCCGTTGTCTTTTTCTCTGGCGCGGTCTTCTTCTACGTGCCCCCTTTTTTCTTTAGCTTCTGATGCGTGCGTGTGTACGCTTATGTGGGTGTGTTTGTATGTTAGTTTAGCGCTAAGGTGATTTATCGATTCCGGGGGAAGAAACAGCAAAGATAGGATGGCGCCCATTGCGGAGGCGGGTGTAATCGCCGGCAAGTTCGCCAGGTTTATCGTGTTTGCGCTCGGATTCCGACGGAATCTTGTTATATTACGCGATTATGAGGCTGCCCGAATAATGTGATTCAAGTTATAATATTGGATTTTAAAATCGAATTATAATAATGGGCTTGTGACCAAGTCATGGGTCGCTTGTTTGTTGACTCGAGAAGTGATTATCCATGACCACGAAAGCTGTTTGTGGATCGTTTTCATGCGCTTTGAGTGCTAAGTGTATTTATGGAATTGATATTTTAGATAGATGCGCTTGTCTACGCAAATCTGACGACTCGTACAATTGAATCATTTTATTTTAAGGTTGAGAAACTGTATGTAACAATAGTTTTTTTATCAGTTACAAATGTATCCGTTATAACTAACGAAAAATTTTATTAATTTTTACATTTTTAGGTGTGCTTATATAAAATTCTATTTGATTTTTACTAGTGTCGATTAAACCGTTTTACGAATCATACTCTTTTTCGCGAATCAAAAGAAAGGAGAATAGGCACAATCAGTACTCGAACTAAAATCTTCCATACGAAATTCTCAGTATAATTACGCAGAGCCAGCGGAGTTTTTTGTGATGGTTTGTATTCGCAAATCTCTCACTGTTCTTAATCTATCTATAATAGTTCACTATACTTCTATATAGCATTACCAGAAGTGAGAAAAGAAGGATTCAATAAAAATGCATCTACACATCATTTTTATAAATCCCCAACAAAAGTTTGATTTAACCTTTTCCTACCTGAATTTTTTCTGGCAGAGTTAAAATTTGTTTAATGGTTTCAGCTTTTATATAGTTTAAATGTAAATATATATTTTTTCAGAATTTTTCAAGAATTTTTAAGGATTTTTATGATGTTTTCCTAAGGAGACGATTAATATTGAATTTACGGAATGGTGTATAGAAGTCGATTATCAAAGAGCCTTTAGTAAGAAAGGGTTAAACAAAATATTAAACGATCAAGTAAATAAGTAATAATATATAAATAAAATTTGTTAGTACATTTTATATAGAAAAATAATTCAAAAGAATGATGAATTTTCATAATACTCCCAAATCGACTGATCCAGTTGAAGGCAATTTTGTTAGAACCCTTTCTATAGCCTTCGATTACAGTGTCGACTACCAACGGTAAACGCTTATTACACTTCTACTTTTTAGCGCGTTCTAACTTTAGATTTTCAATCTATTTTGTTGTACCTTCAAGTTTAATACAGTTAAGCCATATTCATTAGGTAATTCATTTATTAGTAAATATTTGTAACGTTATTATTGATAGTTTGTTAAAAATTATTTAACATTATTATCGTTCATTTGTTAACAATTATTTGTTTTTTTATTTAGAATTTTCATTCAAAAGCCAAACGTTTCGAGAGATTTACTAAGTCAAGTACAAGGCTATACATCACGTTATTAATTTTGTATAATAAAGTAATAAAAATGTTAAAATTAAAAATTAAAATTTATAAAGCTTGTATACCTTATTGAAATTGAAAAATGCACGTAGATTAAAACATTGCTTTGGTGTCGAACAAAATTAAAATATTTAATTACTTCGTAGAGGAGTGATAAGTCAAGTATACTATCACATATCCGCGGTTTTACATTTCTAACAGTTGATTTACTTTATAGAAGGCGAAATATAAAATTAAAAAAAATATATGTTGAAACTCACTATTTATACTGTGATTTATAGTACTTTGTATACATTGTATAAAGCTATTGTATACATGGTTTCTTATGGGCACTGAATTAAAATAATTTTTTTTATTGATTTCTGGTTAATTCTGTGAGTATAATACAATTGAAGCATTACGAATTTTATTAAATATTTTACAAAATCTTATTTACAAAGAAACATAATATCGGTCACAGAGCTCATATAATCACCCTAAAGTGCAAGGTAAGCTTTCATGAGAAAACATATAGGTATATAAGTATATGGGTTCAATCGTAGCTTGTATTACCTACCTTGAGGGCCGGAAATTCACTATAGTAGCTCGAACTTTGATCGATATTTTATCAATGATCAATCCAGAATTTAAGATACCTTTTTTATGTATTCTGTGAGTAAGTCTAGTACCTAAAATACCGGCCTCCAAATGTCAAGGGTAGGCTTTACTTCATCGATCATTACCTCGCCAAGTCGCATTATACCTACTAAAAATTGGAAAGAAATTTTACGCCCCATGTAATATTATTAAATGGACTGATTCGACATCGAATTCAAGATCATGGCTTATGAATTATTTTAAATAATAATTAAAAAAATTGTTTTACATAAATTGCATGAATGAAGAAATAAAACATTTTTCTAGTAGTAACCATTTTCTAACCAAAATTTGACAAATTTATTTTATCAAAATATTATTTAACAATTACGATATTAAAAGTTTTACTGCAGTTAAATAAATATTGTGCATAAACCCTCGCTTCGCTCAGACGAAAAACGTCTCACGAGGCAAATAACCACCTTCCTTACCCGTATCGAAATGTACTATTAGAATGTACATTTAGAATCGTAATGTAATAATTTTATTTAAAACCGTTAAACTATCTAAATAAATTTAAAAACAAAAGTAAAAACAAAAGTAAATTGCAAAAGTTAAACTTCATAAAAATACTCTTTTTCATTGTATAACAACATTTTGGCAGACAATAATCTAAAGACTCGTTAACTGTATAAAAGTAAAAAATGTTACAAAAGAAAACACTGCAAGTATGTATATCGCACAAAATATAAAAACAAATTTCATCAGTTTACCAAATATCCCAGAAACTCTAAACCCATACTTATTCAAGGACAAGGAACATTACAAGCGTAAAGCGAAGTCGCTTTAATAATTCGACCGAGAAAGTCGAGAAACGAAAAGTCGCATATGTACCTCCCCCTCTCGCTTCGGCTCTCTTTCTCTCCTTCTCACTTTCGGCCCTACCAAACCACGACGTCGAGAGCTCCGGACGGTTTGTAAGCAAAGTATGACGAGCGCGACATGAATTATTTAAAGCTTTTACAAAAATATTCATTCAGTCCACGACTGTGAATTGCGGGGGCGTCGCGCGAGTCGATTTTACGTCTATATACCCCCCGCCGAGCTGCCACTATTTATGGAACGGCTAGAAAAGGAAAGTAAAAGCTGCGAGTAAAACGAATTTAACATTGAAATTCTCGGTTAGTCCGGTGTGCAGTCGCAATGTAAATTCGCCTCTGCATTCTTCTAATTCGGCTCTGCTTGTTATCGCTTTGAATGACAGACTATTGACGATCGCAGCGCTTATTTTGAAATGACAAAGGAAAGGGGTTGGATTGTAGATTAGCAGATGCCAGCACTCGAGCGTATAATTATGAATATAATTTGTCCTCGCGGGTTAATCGACTTAGAAAATCACAGGCCTTCGCACGTGGCGGGATAAAGTTTCGCCATTAAAAGGGCAATTAAACTTTTTCCTAGCTGTGTTCAGTCAGGGCGGCGGATTTGAAGAAAAATTGCCGGTTAGGAAAGCATTCATCACGCAGAGCGAGGGCGTACAAAATAGTCGGGAATTTTCGAATTCCGTGAAGAATACACGAGGTCGCATAATTGAATAATTATTCTTTCGTCATAGAGAGAAGGAGGCAAGTATAAAAGTTTTCTTGCGTCTATATCGGGTTGAGGTAAACGTTGATTCTCGGTTGTGGATCTGTTCAAGGGCGTGTATTCTTTATTAGAGATATTTATTGAGCGTTCATTTAATGCACAGTTTTTTAATTTACTGAATGCTGAATTTTAGAAAAATTTTGTTTTGGATAACACTGTTAGAATCCATTTTCAATAAGTTAATGACAAGGAGAAAATAAAATATAAAAAATGTGTTTGTAAAATCTCGACAATAAGGAAGATTTTTAACACTATAATAAAAACATAATTGAATGAATTGTATTTGATTCCATTAGAACTGAAATCTAAATTTTCAAAGAAATTTATTATTATTTCTCAAAGAAAATGCAGAATACAATTAAATAAAAATATAATAATAAAAGTATAATTCATACAATTATTGTCCACACAAATGACAGATACGCGCGCGTGCTTACTCACTTTATCTAATCGCTGTTAACACTGACTCTAAGTGCTTGAGCATACGCTGCTTAAAAATTTGTAATTATGGAACTTCCATTCGGCTAATTTTTATTAAATCCTCAATTTATCTTATGCAAATTGGCTGTCAGAGGATGTTTAGTCTGATTCGTTTTTTAAAAATCGAAAAGAGCATAAATGATTCCTAATTTAAAAGAAAAAACATAATCTTCTTTAATTTCAAAAGAAAAAAAAATTAAAAATAGTAAGCCGAACCACGCAGCTCTCTCGCTTGGTCGGCATTCGAACCCCTTTCTACTCGGCTTTTTTCCTTTCGCTTAAAGCAGTGCGCATACATGAATACGCTTAGCCGCACGAGCGGAAATAAATACGTACGTATTTACGTATGCATGTGTGTATACACGTCTGCGGTGGCTATGATGACGGCTTGTGTGTAGGAGGCACGTGAATCTACTGGAAGAACGTGGAAAAAGTCGGCAGAGTTGTCGAATAAGAGAATCTTGAGGATCGAAAAATGTTCCTTTTTATTAGTCGGGCAGCGAGGTGGTTTTGAGTTTTGGTATTATTTATTTATGAAATAGTTGAAGCGATGAAAAGTAGGTGTGGATAGCGTTTAATTATGATCTTTACACTTTTAAATGCATGTTTTTTTTTTATAATATATGAATACAAGAACGAGATTTCTACTACATGCCTAGTTAAAAAATTAATTTCTTCCTCTTATTCATAAACAAATTTAATAATCTAGTATGAATGTAGTAAATACTTTACCGAATTAAAATGTTTCAGTAATTATATAGACGCCTTTTAATTAGGATATTAAAAATATATGTACATACGGTTAATGTTCGTCTAATAAATTGTGAATACAGTGAAACTCAATAATCAAAATGGTATTTAATAATTTCGGTGTAGCAGATTTTAATTTTCGCCTAGAGTAATGAATTGGCTTAAAGTGGTTTTATTCGTAAAATAATAATTCAAATTTTTCAAATATCATAGAAGTAAAATGATGTACTTTTTTATCTTCATGTACTTAGATAGTTTTTGTAAATTATCTTCAATCATAATAAGCTAAATATTTTTTAAAAATAAGCATGTGGGAGCTAACTATACAACTATCGCTCAATCTTAAAATTACAAAATTTATCTTAATTACTTAAAACTAAAAATTAATATAAATAACTTCTTAAAAAAACCATATGCACACCTATCCCAAAAACCAAGGATCACCCAAACAGTCCAGCAATCCTCTTGATCGCATGATCGCAAAATCATAATCCAAAGCGGCCATATTTAATCAAGGCCCTCACCTCCCCCTCACCTCTCAGCCGTCTCCCTCGTCGCCTATTAAGAGCCCGGGGTTTCATTACCGAATTTGCATTAGAAACGAGCGGTGCGCTCGCTACGTGCCGCGGGATATATACACTCGTCGCCGAGATTGGGATTCATCGGTAAGCAACTCGGCCGTCGATGTGCGCGCTGCCGCGACTACTTACCGTAAGTAGTGCCGCTTCCCGCACGCTCTCTTACTCCCTCCAAAAACAGGTCAACCGCGTTGTATACAGGTGAAAAGCAAGCCTCTTGCCCGATTATACCGGAAGTCTCTCTCTCTCTCTCTCTCTCACTGGCTCTCTCCCCGGCATTATACGCGCCTGTTCCGCGAAGCGATCGCCTTCATCCCCCCCCCCCCTCTCTCATCGCGCGTCGCACTGCATTACCGGAGGGGCTGGCTGCGGCCAGGTACGTATATACACGTGGAGGTATGCAAGATGGGGTTGGGGGCGCGCGCAATTTCGATCCTTTCCATTTCCGACGAGCGCGCCGCAATTACGCTCATTCCAGCCAGTCATTACTCTTCGACTGTAATCAATGTCGACGCTAGTGTGTGTCTGTGTGTGTATGTGCTGGGCGGCAACTCAGAAAGGGAGAGGGGGGGGAGATGAGATAAGGAACCTTAATACAGAGCGCGATAATGCAGCCCGAGACTTGCAATTCCCCAGCCGCGAGACGAAAGCGCGCGTTTGCGCGCGGCAGTTGGAGAAAAGGAGAAAGAGCTGGACGCGCGTACTGTAGGTCTGAGAAAAAGAATTTTCAATGAATTACGGGGTTTCGTTGGCATGCGCGACTGGGCGTGGATGTGCCAGTCCCCCTTTGTGCGCGAGGCAGACGGCTTTATTTTTTTTTTTACTTTACTTTTCTTAGCTGGCCCGAGCTTTCGTGACAGTGTTGTTAATGACACGCTTTGTTTGTCATTAACGAGGAGAAGCGGATTTTACATTCGCTGCGGGTTGCCGTTCGGTTTTAAATTTCGTCGTGACGAGGCTGGCTAGACAGAGCGATTGTTGAGGTGGTTTTAGTAAATGCGCGATAGCGTGAGTTTGTTTGAAGTTGAAGACGAAGATACGAGGTAGGGAAATATCAAAAGTTTGTGAAATGTATAAAGTAGTGTTCTTCGAAATGCAATTAAGAGTTTTTAAGATGCGAGTTTATTTGGTTTTTATTATATAATTTACTCGAAAATTCTTCGAGTAGTATTCAGTATTTGCGAATAAAAATTAATATAGATGTTTGAAATTGAATGAAATTGGTGGAGTTTAATGCACTATTTTGTATGATGAAAATATAACTTCCTCGAGTTCTGAATACAATCATGTTTGGCTGCTTTAAATTAAAATATTATTACACATAATTACGAAAGTTCTTTGAGACTCGTAAAACAAGTCTTTAATTAGTACTTCAATAAACTTGAAGTTGCCTTGTTTTGTAAAACAAAAGTACTGGCAAAGAGCTTCACTTTCAAATTATGTTTTACAAGAATAAAGGTTTTAGTGTGTACTTTCCTGACACTCTAATTTTCTCTCTCAACATTCATTTTTACTGCATACAATGAATAAATTTACAAACTTCCTTAATAAGCTTCCGTATTTTCCCTCTCCTTTTTCTCTCCCCAGATCAATAAACACACCCTTCGATTAATATTTATCCATTACAAACAGCCGTAAACCCGCTAAGCACCTCGTTTACACTTATTCAACAAACACTTACACCCACCAGAACAACAACAAAAGTATCGCAAACCGGACAGATACATTGTTACACAAATTAGAATCAATACTAAACTGCCGCGTTAGCCCAGACTAATGAGCCAAATAATCCCCCTTCCCACTTTTATCCCGCGGTCCGCGCTACAGCGTATCCCTTTTAAAGCCATTAACATTTCAAAGCTCGGCCCGCGGTTTTCTGATATGCCCGGCCGCGTGAGCAAAGCCGCCGGCGGCCTAATCAAATAATTATATCACATCGGCCAAGTACCGCTCTCGGCCCGACCAGCCGGTAAATATGCCCAAGGCGCAATTACTCGATATATACCTCAAATGTGCTTTTGCAATTAAATTCATAGAAAAACACAACCGAGTCCCCCGCCGCTGCTGCCGAGCTTCCTTTCAAAGAAATTCAGCCTCGTGTATACGTGTATTCGTCTTTATGACGGAGAGGGGAGGGGGTGGGGGCGGTTACGCGTGCTCTCTGTTTAATTAAGGCATTCTAATCAAACGACCGGCTCTCATGCAACGAGCCTTTAAAAATACAGGACAGTATCACGCGATGCTGCTCCCCCTCTCTTTGCAGTTCCGAGAGATTCTTTAAAGTTCGTAGACTCGTTTTTTCTGCTGCACGTGTGTAGGTGCCTTTTCTCTGTAAAAAAATGTTAATTATGACGGGAGGCTTTATTAAGGAATTAACGTGCGCCTGAGCCGCGTGGATTTAAAGTGAGGAGCTTTTATACTCGCCAGGGTATATGAATAATTGAGCGAGGTTTAATTTGGCATTGATTATTTTTCGGCCAATCAAAATCACGTTTAGCCCCCGCTAATGGAATTAAATGAAGCTAATCAGACCGATTGATTTAATTAAGCAAAGAGCAGCTTTTTTTATTGCCTTTTTTATTAGGCTCTGAATAGGACAGCGTCTATTTCAAGTTGTTACTTTTAAATTTAATTGCGATTGAGCTTGTGACTAATGAAGTGACAAATGAAGTCATTATTTATGACAGCGCGAGGTTTTTTGGTCCTAAATCAAGCAAGCGTTATGCGATGTTTCACTTGTATAAGGTGTGTAATTAAATTATTCACGCGATCATCGTTTTTGTGAAGGTATGGCATAACTAATGTTGACGGGTTTAATTTGATTATGAACTCAATAGAAGAATTAATTAATGTTTTTGACCTAATAATTAATATTTATTAAAAATTATAATTATTGTTCCAATATGAAAATCATCATGGTGATTCAAAAAGCCGTTTTCTTCATCTCCAACAATCTGAAATCTTCTGCAGCAAATACTGCAAACACAGAGTACTTTATCATTCGACGTTTCAACAAACGTTAAGCAAACACAACAAAACATTTAGTCCAACCCCAGTAAACTTTCCAACATCCATCCCCGCAGCCCCGATCACATCGCACTTGTAAAACCATCAAGTTCAAACTTGTGACACATCACCCCCGTCATAAAGAACGCCAAACCAGCAACGAAATCGCACCCGACGATGATCGATCACATCCCGACGCACGAATACAAAACCGTCCAAAGTCCCCGCAGCGAGCCGCAAGGACAAACGCGCGGGCCAAACAAAAGCGGCACTATCGGAAAAGCAGTTCCTCAGCCGGCCGAGCAAGCGTGACGCGCCGGAACCGACCAACTCGTGTCCCCTTAAATTTTTAACTCGCCGGCGGCTCGCACGGCTTAAACTCCGCCGGGGACGATCCCAGGTAAATAGGCTAGCCACCTGTCTCTGGCCCGTGAATCGGAGGCGACGCTGTCTCGGCTGCGGGATGGGAGAAAAAAATTTAGGGGTGAGAGGCTGGCTGGAGGTGAAAGTTTGGCAATTTCGAGCGATTAGTTCGAAGTTTCGTTACTGGGTTTCTGTATCGGTATAATAGAATAGTCGGCAAGAAGGAGGAGGTAGTCGCTGGAGCGCAGCGCTGTTAGTCGGCTTGTTACGTTTGGAATAGTTTATTAGTGGTGTGCTGTGGTGGTTGAGACCGTCTGATAGCCGTGAGAATGAGAGAAGGGGAAAGAGGAGATTTTGTATTTATGATTTGAGGGATGATTGGGATTAGATTTTATGTTAAATATACTATATATCTGTGCGATAATTGGATGTTTGAGTAAAACAGCTACGGGATACGTATATTGATGAACTCATAGACAAACATTTATTGTTTACTAAAATACAAATAAATTACTAGTACATGCAAATTTATTACGCGGAAAATTGAAAATAAATAAGAAAATGACAAATAAAACTTGTTTTTTAAGTCATTGTCTAAATATTGTACTATTGCAAAGTTTTCGATGAAAGAAACTAATTTTTGTTGTTATTTGCTTTAGCTAAACGTGCATTGAAAATATAGTTATTAACGTTCATATCAATTATAACCGAATTCATGGAACAGTAATTAATTCACTTAATGTTCGGCCAGTCTGCACTTTGTTATCTCTAATCCAGATTTTGATATTTAATTAATTGGGGATCGCTATGTATTTAACGGTAAAATGTAACACGAATATCTCTCGTGGAAATAACATCAGTAGTACAAGATCAAATACAATTGCTAATAGTTTGAAACAGTGTTTAATGATATCAACATTAGTAACTGTATACGTTTTTTTAAATACAATAAATAAATAAATTGTTTAACCTCATTTAGGCGAATATATGCTTAAATTACAATAGATATTCCTTCTTATGACCTATAATAATAATATTAAATTATAATTATGAGTGAGAAGATGATTGTTAGAAGAATTGAGTATAGCTTAAAGATAAAAATTTTTTTTATAAGTGTTCAAATTGAAAATTTTAATTTAAAGATTTGAAAAATCTGTTTCTAATTTCTTGAGATTTTTCTTTTTCTTTTACCTGAAACATCATGTTTCTTAAAGCTTGCACAAGTTAAAATTTTTATTCCTCTCAATTGAATTTTATTCACACGTGAAATTTGATCGAAACTACAATCATAATTAAACATACTAATTAAAATCAGCTTTACGAACAAAAGCTAAACTATAAAGCAATGTGAAACTCATATTGTTATGTATAATCGCAGACAGGATAATCCGAGGTATAATAATATATAACAATCGAATTTATTTGTTGAATATTTTTGTTTGAGAAAAATATCAAGCTAAAGTTGTAAGCTTTCACTAAAACTACGAGAAACCAATAACATTTAACCAGCAATTGTTGGAACTCATTTCTTTTACGTACTTTTTAATCTAATCAACATTAAAAAATACCTAAAAGAAATAAGTTCCAATAATTATGGGTAACATTAGATATTTCACATTGCCACAACATAAAACTGTAATACATTAAACTCTCACCCATAATCACTAGTATCTTCGCCACACCTCCCACCAATAAATTACTCACCAAAAAACAAAAAAACAAAACGGAAATCGCAAACTTATATCACATCCCGCGCAATAAGCGCGCGTCCTCGGAGGCGTCCGCTCTCGGACCGCATTGGGAGCAGCGCTTCGCCGCGGAATCAATTGATCGATGCGAAAGTCGATACAGCCGACAGAGCCGCACGTATGCAGTCCTCGATTGATCGATGCGGCTTTGCGGCACGCGCGCCTGGCTTTTGGGATTTGAGGCTCCGCGCGCGCCCGGCCTTTCGCCTACTTCGGCTCTCCATCCACCTCAGAGAAAATCGGATGCAGACCTGCTGTCCTTAAAGAAACGGCCGGATGTCGGCATGAATAAATGACCGCGGCTATTTACGCAGAGGCAAATAGCCGCTAACGAGTGTATACACTCCAAGAGCGCTCGATAAATTATTATCAGAGCATCGTCAGTATTTACTCTTCTGCCGCGCTCGTTAGATTAATCTTCGGCGAGGCCCTAGCGCGACTGAATAATAAAAAACCCGGCGCCATTCCTCTTTACAGCGTCTTCTATTTATAGAGCGAGAAAATTCGTACGTGCGCGCCCATTTTCCGGGCAGCGAGAAAAAAGAAGGCATAAACTCGCTCTCGCGCCGGGAAAACGTATCGCGCAGATTTGCGGTTGTATGCGCGAGGCGAAAATACGTGGAAAATTGCCGCAAGTGAATGTCAGGAGTACACGTACACATACACACGCGGGGGTGTATTCAGTCGTCGGCTGCCATTGACCCGAACTTTCCGCGGCTTCTTGCGCAACTTAGGCGCAGGCGTGCGCGCATATTTCCAACTGAATTATGAATGTCGCCTTTATGCGAGGGCGCAGCCGCACAGAGAGGCGCGCTCTATCCTCTCCCGCGAATGCTGATGAATCTTTTTCTTTTTAGCCGGCTGTGTTTGCCTAAAAATTTCACCCGCTTTGGCGTGTCGGGATTATGTTACAGGTGAAGCCGCGGTTTATTTTGAGGGGCTTTTTTTAAAGGGGAAGACGAGGGATTTTAATTTTGAGGCTGCGAGTTTGTGCGAATGAGATTTTGGAATGTTATATTGTTGAGGAAAATTTTTTAATAAGTATCCTGTTTCTTGTTTCAGAGAGCAAAGCCAGCTGGGACGAATGGTGGACATACGACGGGATTTCAGGTGAGCTCAAACAAAATTATGAATTTGAAAATTTTTTGCGCCAACCCTGGACGTTAAGCTTATGGGCTTTGGTATTCAAACAATCTCAAACGTAGCTGGAATGTTTTGTAAAATTTGTATATGAAAATGAAGATTTTATCACTCATTTCAAATTCAAATTCCAATTCTCAGAATTACCTTAAATATTTAACTCATCGCGCGGGCACTTTTACAGCGCCGCGCGTATACGAAAAAGCGACGTTTATTTCAAAATTTATTCATACTCTCGTTTTGATTGACATAATCACGTCCAGCTCCCTCCCTAAACCTTCTCTATTTTGATTCATCTCGCGCCACCACTAGTTACAAAGGGTTGAATCGCTTATTAAAAAAAAAAAGAAGGGAGGAAAAGGCAAATTTGCTCCCTCAATAGTACGCGCGGCTCGGCGCGCCCGTTTAATAACGTTTTTCATTATGCAAAATAAGATATAAAATTATTGTAATCCTTTTCGGCAGGCCGGCGAATCGGGGCCGGAATACAAAGGATCTCATAATATTTGAATTTCCAAGGTGTGCAATCTCAATTCCAACTTGACACATTTAACACAAGAAAAGAAAAGAAGGGAGGGAGGGAGGGAGCCTCGGCTCTCGCGGAAAGTAGGGTGTTGAATATTCAAATCCGGCATTTTTGGCTTTTCACCTTGATATCCCCGGCGCGTTCTCGCGAAGACATCGTTTACCTAATTTTCTTCATCAAAAGTTACGAGGCCAAGCGCGCGGCGGGGCCGAATTTTTTTAATCTAAGCACCCCCCGCCACCCCCAGGCTTATGCCTTCGCTTTTTCCTTCGCCACGGTGGCTCCTCTTATTAAAACACAGCTAGTGGATAAACTCTGCGGATATCGCCCGGGAGTTTCGCGAGCCCATGCGAGCCAGCTGCCGCGAAAGCGCAAGGGCTGGAAGTCCGATACGCGCGTAAACACTGGAATTTCCATGCGCCTGGCCTCTGTGTGCGCCTGGCTGCAGTGTGTGTGTACGCGCAACTTTCTTTTCTCAAGTTTTTTCATTGCGCCGTTCATTGGGAGAATGTGTCCTTTCTCCGTCGGCTTGCTGCGAGCTGATGGCGAATCTTTTTTTTTGGTCGTCGGGGTTTATGTATTACGCTCAAAGTTGTGCTCATTGTTCGATTTAACGAGCTTCTTTTCCGCTTTTCCTAGTTTGCGTGCGCGGGCGATCGCGAGTTTCTTTGTTAAGGGGATCTTTTTGAGGCTGTCAATTTTTTGTGATGTATCAAGGGGAATGAACTTGAAGATGAGCTTTGATTTTTGTTCCATGTCAGGTTTAAGTGTCAACAATATCAATGTACAGTTTTCGAGGAAGTATGGAAAACAATCATTTTCAGAAACAATTGAAAAATGATCATTCTTTGTCTAATCTCACTTTACCATTCCATAATCGATATACATTATCAACAAACAACACAGAAAGCATTCCATATCTATCAGACCAAACGGCCCAACAATCTTTTCGAATAAAACATCCAATATTTCAGCGCGCGCGTGGGTAGCGGAAATAAAATTTTTTCAAATTTCCATCTTCCGCCTAGAGATTTATTCATCGCCGCTTGCAGCCAAGGAAAAAGGGGGCGTGCTCGAAAAAGGCCATGATTGTCACTCTTACGGCCGCGATATCCGGAAGGTCCTCTCGTAGAAGAGCGATCCGGCTCTGCCCTGCCAGGACTTATTACCCGTCGCCGTCGTCCGCGCGGGGCCGGGGGACGGCCAAAAGTGGATTTTTAGGGTCCATCGAGTTTCGCCGCGCGCGTCCACCCCCGCAGCCATCCCGACAGATGCTTCGACCGTTTTACAACCAATAAGCGGACGTACGGGGGACGCCGTCGGGGCGACCCTACTCCCACGGACGTATATCCCGACGCGTTATTTTTTTCCTCTTCCAGCTGCTCCGGCGCTTCTTCTTTTTCCTCCCTTTCGACTCTCTGAAGGAGAAACAGGCGCAAGAGTCAGCGGAATTCGCTCGCTGGTTCCGCGAGCGCGCTTATTAAGCCTCGATCAGGCGTTTTTTTCTCCGCAGTCCGTTTTACGGTGAGGAGCGAGACCGAAAAATAGAGAAGCGCGCGGGAAGAAAGGAAAACGCGAGTCGGAGAGGCTGGAGGAAGAAGTGGAAAGTTTCGTTCTTTGGGGTGGCGCGCGTACGTCCCCGGCGGAAATAATTTCAGTGCAAACTCCCGCTCCGACGAGAAGGTGCCACTGCACCGCTCGGCGCCGGAATTAAAGGAGTGGAATAAACATGCAAATGTGCAGCGCGAAAGCGGAGGGGGAGAGAGCCGGCCACTTTCCATCTTTATCACTTCTTCCCTCGCCCGCTACTATTGCTGGAAGGAGAGAGAGCGAGGGGTGCTAAAAGCGCGGACTTGACTGGCACGTAGAGCGGATACAGAAGGAGAGAGAAAGAGTCGAAACGAGATTTTTCAAAGGGGTGAGAGCGAGAGAGGGAGTTTTGGCCAATCCCATTGCCACCGCGCCCGCGCGCTTGAACATCTCCTTGGCCCAGTTTCGAGAATATGCCCGAAACACATACTTTTTTCTCCTTCCCCCCTTGCCTCCTGCTCTCGTCCTCGCTCACGCTTACACGGAGATGAAGTAAATTTTCGCGACGCCCTCTCTCTCTCCTCTGGAAACTGCTTCGCGAAACTCCTTAACCGCGTGGATTTCTTTCGTGCTCTTTTTCGCTTGCCCGCGCTTATTAACAAAAAGAAACGAAAGGGGAAAGAGAGGATATACAGACTTATATAAAGCGGAAAGACAAAAGATGAATAAAGCCGAGTGGACGGTGGAGGGCGCGAGGGGGGAGGGTCACTTGGCGAAAGAAAAATAAAAGGATGCTTGCTGTTAATTGAGAGTAGGTATAGGAAGGTAGGGGACGAAAAGTTTTAAGATGAAAATTTTTTAGAAGACTTTTGTGCGTTAAGCTGAATTTTGCTGCGTTGTGTTTTTAAGGATTGGAGGTGTAAAGGGGATCGATCGACGCTATCTTATGAGACTTTTGTATTGATTTGTTGTGAAATTTTGGATTCTTCGTTTTTTGTTGTTTTTTACATTACTGTTTTGTATTATATAGATATAATTTTACGAAATTAATAAATTAAACTAACTGAAACAATATTAATCAATTCTGTGGCATTACAGATTACGATATATATTTAAGAATTAAAGCTTTATTATTATTTACTCAATAAACTCCACAAAAAACGACAAAATGAACAACACCTGCAATCACGAGAGATACACAATAATTTACAACGAATATACTCATTCATCGGATAATTTACACTCTCGGCCCAGTGGCTCGTATTGTTACTTCATTAAAGCTTGTAATATTTGCATATTAGCCAATCCTCGGCGTTCGTACCCCCTCCAGCCAGCCCTCGATTTTATTCCCGATATATTTCGTTTATTTTCGCGCGGCACACCTGAAATCCAAACGGCGCTCATTTGGCCCCTGTATTTACATTTCATCGGGCTCGTTTTTCCCCATCAATCTCCGGCCGCGCTAATCCCCCCGCGAATTTCTCGCATACTCGCTTACATATGCATATTCAAGTGCTCGTTTACCGCGCGCTCAACGTTCCGAGGGCTGGAAAAACACAACGGACCCTTACATGCATATCCACTCTCTTCCCCCTTTTTTGCAGCAAATTAGCGCGCACCGCGGGGGCTAAAATCTCGGGGCGCGCGAAACCGGACACGCGCGAGCGCGGTTAAATGAAATTATTTAAATGCTGTAATTTAGCGTTTCTCTCTCTCTCTCCCTCTCTCTCTCTCTCTCTCTCTCTGGCGCGCGGATTATGCGCTGCGTGCTTCGCGGCTGTTGAACATGCATGTATGCATAGAATAATATGTTTCGCACGCGCGCGGCCAGACTGACGACTTTTCTACCTGGAGCGAATGTCGCTGCGATATTTCCTTTCAAATTGGACGGGTTGGAGTTTCGGCTAACTTTGTGGATTCGATGAATTTGGATGGGTGTGGGGAATATGAGTTTTTTTTGGATTGGAGTTGTATTGTTTTTATGAATAATTTGAAAATGACTTTTATGCATTTTTGGTCTGAATATTTAATGAAAAGCAATCAGTTTTCAATTTTATAAAGTAAATTTTTATTCAAAAACGTCAATACTTCAAACTATCATCATTAGCGGTTTATTGCATCCTTCTGCCATCATCATTCCTGCCAACCGCTGCTCCAACCACTCGTGGCTATTTGTTTGCATGCTTCAGCAAAACTCGCACAAACAGATTTCGATCTTAGCCGAACGAAACTTGCTACATTCACGCGGACGAGTTCTCGAAAAGCTGGCGCCTTGAATGTACCCTTGAAGTCAGGCAACAGTTCTGAAGAGCCAGAAAGGAAACTGGAAAGTTGTCGCGCGAGCTCGAGGACCAAAAATTAAGCTCACTTTATGGAAACGGGTAATTGGCGGCTTGAATGTCCGACTATGAATGAGACTCGCCGAGAAGTAAATATGAAAACTGGGAAGATGTTGCCCGCGTGCTGTTTTGGCAATGAGTTACTTGATTATGTAGGAGAGGGTTGGTTTTGGCGGTGAGATTAAAAAGTTTAATTAATTTTATACTCGATGAAAATTATTTATCGAGCTATCGTATTTTATGAAAGGCGCTTATTCTTCGCGCTCTTGTGGTTTATTATTTTTGGTTTGCGATATTTTAGTAGCACTTAATAAGCGCTGTTATGTTTCATGAAAATTTTTTAAGCATGCGTGCGAATAATAATAAACGAGCGGTTTTCACATTTTTCACGGTTATTTTTGCAATATTTCTGTACCTCCACAAATCGGTTTAGTAAGGTCACTATATTATATTAATTTTTAGCTGATTACACTCGCAAATAATAATAAATTTTTAAAATATCACATTCTGGTAGACAAAGCGTCCAGACTTTCTTAAACCAACCCGTCGAGCATCTAGCTAACTCCATACATATCCAAACCCTTTCTAAACACTCAATCTAGCAACTTCCCAGCGAGTATCGGTCACTTTAGTCACTCACCCTTACAAAGTCAATATTTTTGCGGCAGCACTCAATAATTTCCGATGCTTACTAAACAAAGACCGATTTCCAGCGAGCCTCCATAAGGGCCATAGGAAGCATGACTATCCTATGCCCTCTCTCCCTCCAGGCCCGTTAATCGCTATATTCAAATGTATTCTAATCAGGCGAAGGACGCGGAAAATTGCTATTGCACTCGGGCACGCTTCGGCCCTGCCTGTACTCGTACACCAGCTCACTCACTATCCCTCTCTTCTCTCTCTATTACACCCGCTTCTTCGCCCTCTCGGCATACACACACACACACATACACGCGTGTACGCGCCTACCGAGAGACTGGATATATACATTTGGTAGCGGCTGGGAGAGAGGACGACACGGGCCTGCCGAAGTAATTACCTTGGTTAATTAACGAATTTACAACTGCGCCGGGCTGAGAGATTTCCGCGACGAGCACGTGGACTGCCGATATACACGGGGCATTATAATGTGGCCCCGCGGGGTATAACAAGGAAATCTCGAGATTGTTACGCGGGGCTAAGCGCGAGGGGCTGGTTAGGGATTCGGCAGATTCGCCGATTTGATTGGCAATTTTGGGAACTCGTCGCGCGGAGCGTGGATGAGATTTCTGCGGAGGATGGACTGGCGATTTGTAAAAATCAATATCGCGGCTGATCGATGGACGGTGCGTTGACGCGTGGCTCGCGTTTGTAGGTGCGGAGAGATGTCGATGAGAGCTGTGGAGGAGTGAAAGAGTAATGGGAATTTTCATTATGAAAGCGAATTTTTATCTTAAATTATTGCCCGCATTTTTTAGGTGCAATATAAATAGCTCGTTATAATTTAGTAATAAATCTAAGCATTTTTAAATTGATTATTAATATTCATTGTCTAAATAAAAGAATCGAAGAATGACATTTTTATTTCACCTAAATTTTAAATAAATTTCGAGCTTCAGTGATACATGTTTATATTTAATGAATTTTAATAAAACATGGATATTAGGATCTTGAAATTTCTATGGTATACATAATATAAATTGCATTCGACATAATTTAACAATTTATTACCCTTGTAAAAATGTATCCAGGCCACTAGACAGTTCTAACTAGAATAATCTAGCTCTGTACAGATATGTACAGGCATGTAACGCCCTTCCCTTCTAGATACCTGTACGTTTTCCCTTCTAGAAATGTATAGTTCTATCAAGGCGTTGATGTGTATTTAGGATTAGCTGCAACATAATTTCAAATTAACGAGTTAATATATTTTGATATTTTATTGCATTTAACCTCATTTTTCTTCTAAAGAAATTATAATCATATAAGATAGTTTTTTAATAAAGCAATATAATAATTCTTATAAAAATAAATTCATTTTATTCAATAAAAATTTTTTCTTATAAATTAATAATAAATTTTAATTTAAATTTTAAAAATATGAATCAGCTTCACATTAGCTGAACATTACTTGACTCGTTGACTGCTCCAAGGAACCCGATGACTTATGACCCTGACTTCGATTTCCATACCAATTTTCGGCATTAGTTAATCATATATTTATTTTCTTTCTGTCTTCACCTATTCACCTAAGACTTTGTCATCAGCATAGTAAACCAGTTGTCGATAGTTTTGCCGTATTTTCCGTTCTTCAGTTAGTACATTTTTTTTAACTTTTTCAACCGACGATGTTTATCGTACTTGATATTTGCTGGTATTCATCTTGAATGAATTAATTTAGAGAAAAGTTGTTCAAACATTTTTTTAGGTTAACTTTTACTCTGCTCCAAAACGAAGTATCAAAATTTGTAGGTTGGCAGCATTCACTTTTACACACTGATCGCACATTTTCAAAAATATGAATTTAAAATATATAATTTAAACAAAGATCTATGTAAATTACGTATAACCTATAATATAAATTTTATTTTATTATCACCTGGCGCTGTCTAGAACTGTCTAGATCTATCTAGTTTTTTTTTTATCTAGAATAACCTAGCTTTACTGTAATGACCTATATAGCTTATATGGACGCCTCGAGAACGTTTCTATCAGGGTACTAACTAAATTTAAAAAAGGGTTTCTATATACTAATTACTTATACTTCTTCACTTTTTAAAAAAATAAAATTTAAATATCAAATTTAATATTAAATTTAATATAAAGAAATAATAATATTGACTTTTAAAATTATTTAAAGGTATATGTATTATGAATGACTATAAAAGATAATAAAATCATTAAATAATAGAATAAAATCTAAATCTGTTTGTATACGCAATATGTCCTCTTTATATGTCTAGTGTTTGCTGCTGAATTGGCACTATTTAAATAAAATAATTTTAAATATTGTACATTCGCAAGTAGACTACATTTTTTTAAATAAATTTTAATATATTGGATATCAATTACAGTAAATATAGTTTATTTGTAATATTTATAAACATATTTTATACAAATTTAATTAAAATTCAATTCTTAAAATAATAAAGGATAAATAATTGATTTAAAATATCACATTAAAACTTTGTACTTTTCTATTGTGAGTTATATTTTTAAATTTAATAAAAATACTTTAAAATTAAATGATTCGAAGCTTTTCCATTATGACACAAAATAACAACAGCTTATATTTGAAGGTAACAAGAAAAATAATAAAATTTAAAATGATTACTAAAATTGAAATAAATAGCTATGCAGTATCTTTAACACTAACAATTTTTACATATTCCACATTTGGCGCTATATCCATTCGTTTTCAATAAACGTGCTAACAATCTTCCAGCAGCGCTCTTTATATGAATTGCTTCCATCGGACAACATAATATTCGACTTAATGTTACTTATATCAACGTCGGTAACATCCATAATAATGAACTTTATAGCCAACAAGGAATGAAACAATACCGTGTTCGCGTCCTTCTTCAATTGCTCAATGAATTTTTCCTTCGTATACGGTGAAACATCACAGCCGGCTCTTTTTAGGAACTTGATTAATTTCTGATGATAGACATCCAGGAGATCGTTTAAATGCTGGTCCATGACATCTAAATTAACACTGGTACAGATGAAGTAAGGAAGGTCTTTCAGAGGACTCGAGACCTTTGATATTTGGTAATCGACAAATTTGACGTTGGATACTTTTCCATCCTCTCCTAAAAATATTTAAAAAGAGTATTTGAAGAGTTGAGATCAAGTATCATATCAAGTGTTTTTAATAAAATCGAATAATGGTAACAAAATAAAATAATGGTAACAAAAGAGGCTACAAATGAGCACGATATTTACCTTTCCGAAACATCATGTTATTGCTCCAGAAGTCGCCGTGCGATATCGAGATCCAGGGTTCTACCGCCTCAGTTTTCTTTACTAATTTATCAAAGGAGTCCGTGGTTATGGCCTTTTTAATACGATCCTCGTACTTGCATGCGCGTTCATCATTGAAAATTATCTTGAGTGTTTGCTCAACCACACTGTCGAATTCATGTGGTTTGAAATTATAAGGTGGAAGTGACATGAGTTCACGAGTTTTGTTAAAAAAGGTTGGATTTTGTTGTTTCATTGCCATACTCAGAGCGTGAAAATGGGCGAGCTCGGTCAGCGCAAGTTTAGCGTGGTCAAAGTCCAGCCCTGTGAATGTCAATTATTTTTGGTTTAAATTTTAATATGATAAATACAAATTTTAGATTAGATTTTAATATAATGAATAAAAATCAGTTTGATAGAAAAAGGCTAGGTAAGGCTAAAAAGGTAATTTTTAAGTTCAATCTTAAAAAGTTGTAAGAATTATATTATTCTCGGTCAATAAATAGAGGGTTGGGACGCTGCGAACGAAATACGCCAGTAAATTATAAT
>UELX01000963.1:0-55073 GCA_900480035.1 Eupelmus urozonus
TACATACTCGATTTATCACAAATTTTAATATAATCGTAATAAAAATTGCTACGTAACATAGTAAAAATTGATAAAAAACTTTGATAAAATTATAGTAATTTTTTTTACAATATTTTTCTCAGTGTAGATGCATGGTACAACGAATTTACTCAGGTTTAGGTGTGGTTTTGGAAAAGCTTATCAAAAGATGCTTCGTTTCGGAACGAGGCTTAAATTAATCTGCCGATGATTTATAATGATGTTAGTTATGGTTTAAACTTAGTTTTCTAAATAGCACCTTTTTGAACTATTTTATCCTAGACGGGAGCTTCAGGAAAAAGTTTTCCGATATGTGGTATTCTTGAGAGTTTTTTTGAAACGACACCTTACTTGTCTGATTCGACAGAGTCAAAGGATGATAATGACTAAAATAGTTTAACTTACAAAAAGTGATGAATATTTGGTCTATTTGAATATGCTTATTTTGTCAAATTACTGTTTCATTGAGGATCTATCAAAGATAGATAATAATAGTAGAAATTTTACATTCTGTTAAGAAATGTTCAAAGCAAAATTTTCGCAGTTATTTTAATATAAGCTTGAAATGAAAAGCTCCTTGAAACCGTTCATTCCAAGTGTATCACTTAAAGTCTTAAAATATCGACTCCAACCTTCATTTACGCCATACGGATAGCAACTTCAATCAAGAATTTAAAATGTCCATCGCTAATAGCATTATCCTGATACAAACCTTAATCTACTTTTACAACCCATCCCGAACCCATCAATCCAAAGAAACAAACCTTAAACTTTTCTCCACCCTTAGGGACGACAAGAGCCACCAGTGCCTCTGGCTGAACCGTTTCTTCTTCGACGAGCGCTGGTCGCGCAACCGCTGCGTCACCTCCATGGACTGGTCTCCCCAGTTCCCCGAGCTCCTCGCCGCCGCTTACAACAATAACGACGACACGCCCAACGATCCCGACGGCGTCTGCCTCGTCTGGAACACCAAGTTCAAGAAAACCACACCCGAGTTCATTTTCCACTGTCAGTCGCCGGTAATGTCCACCACCTTCGCCAGGTTCCATCCGAATCTGATACTTGGTGGCACTTACTCGGGGCAGGTGGTGCTCTGGGACAACAGGGTGCAGAAGAGGACGCCCATACAGCGCACGCCGCTCTCGGCTGCAGCGCACACTGTGAGTTTAGAGGATGAAATTTTTTGTAGGGGTGTTGAAGGTGTGGTTTTGTGAGATGTTGGTGGATGGAGATTTTGTTTGATTTGGTTGATTGTGGAGGTGGCGTTCAAGGGTGTTTATTACTTAAAATGTCTAAGTAGTGACACTGAGAGAGTTTTATTTTTAAAAATGTAGACGTTCTAGTTGATTGAAATCTGGTTGAGATATTAATTCTTCTATTATCAACGTCTACAAGTATTACTCTTTTTTATAGTTATAGTAAATATAAAAATTAGCTGAGATGTTTGATAAACCAAAATTTTTACATATCTTTATATAACAAAATAAATATTATTCTTTATATAGATATACTCTCGCACAACAGCATTAGAAACAAGAATTCATTTTTATTTCAGCACCCAGTCTACTGTTTGAAAGTAGTCGGCACACAAAATGCACACAATTTAATCAGTATATCAACGGACGGCAAACTGTGTTCCTGGAGTTTGGACATGTTGTCACAGCCACAGGAAACACTGGAACTGCAAAATAAGCAGTCGAAACAGATAGCCGTCACGCAGCTCGCTTTCCCCAGCGGTGATGTAAATAATTTCGTAGTCGGTAGCGAAGATGGCACAGTTTATTCCGGTAATTTTTTCCATTCCACACATATACCTTCATTCTAAATCGGCCAAACCTTCAAAGCAATGAAACTGACATTTTACCTTTGAAACATTGCAGCATGTCGACACGGCTCAAGGGCAGGCGTAACCGAGACATACGAGGGCCACCAGGGTCCCATAACCGGCGTCGACACCCACGCAGTGCCCGGTGGCATCGACTTCTCTCACCTATTCCTCAGCTCGTCCCTCGACTGGACAATCAAGCTCTGGAGTCTCAAGGAGAATAAGCCGCTCTACTCGTTCGAGCACAACAGTGACTACGTCTACGACGTGGCCTGGTCGCCCAGCCATCCGGCCGTGTTCGCCGCGGTCGACGATTCCGGCAGGCTGGATCTCTGGAATCTCAATCAGGACACGGAAGTTCCTACGGCTAGTGTCATCGTTGACGGCTGCCCGGCGCTCAATCGGGTGTCGTGGACGCCGAGCGGTCTTCACGTGACGGTAGGCGACGATAGCGGAAAGATTTGGGTGTACGACGTTGCTGAGGTAATTTTGCATTTTACTAGAATGGTTTAATTAAAATGTTTTTTGTAAATTTATTAATTATTTTACTTTGTAGCATTTGGCGCATCCGAGGATGGATGAATGGAATAAATTCCTTTACTGTCAGCAGGACTTTAAAAATAATAAAGCTGACGAAGAGTTGGATAAACTTAATCTTAGCTCGGGACCGTCGTCGTTATCGTCAATGGCGTCGATTTCTTCAGTTCCACTTAGATAAATGCATGAATATCTGGGTAGCTACGGAACTAAAATCCTCGATTATCTTGTCATGTTTTTTTTTTACAATTCAACTTTCTTTGGGCGAAATCATTTCTCTAAAATAGCATGATCGTAAAGAAATTATAAGAAATGATTAGATAAATATAAATAAAAAATATTGTTAATAACATAGATGAAATTATAGATATAATAATCAATGCCTCAAACAAGAAAGGAAAGAACCCGCTATTGTAATGGATTTGATCTCTGCTGAATCAAATTCTGTAATCAATATATGATATGTAAAAAGATGTATTACACGCTTTATATAAAAATATCAATTATAATTTATTTAATTGTAAGAGAAACTTCAGAGAAGATTGAAGTTTTCAGTGATTGTTAAAAATGATGCATATAACTGACTCATGTAAATTGCTGTATAAGAAGCTTTTTTAAAAGATATTCTTTTTTCGTAATATAAATAAAAAATACAAAAGTTTGTTACTTTTTTTCAATATACCACCTATAATTTAAATTTTTTAACACTTTTTAATTTTCAATAAAATTATCACAAATGATTTTTATTTCTATTTATTTAGCTTTTTTTTATTTTTTTACTTACTGCTGTTATTGATATGAAGTCCTGTGAAAAATAAATTTAAATATTTTTCTTATTTTTATCCAAATATCTTTCTTCCCATAATTTTATTATAAATGCATAAATGTAAATAAATAAATAAATCATTAATCATAATCATAAATAAATAGATTCTAAAACACTAATCATCTCATGTATTTATGTGTAATCATTAAAAAAAAAGTATCTTCAATTAATATATTAATAAAATTATAATTGAATTATGGAGTTGGAGTATTCAAAATTAAATATAAGAATTTCAATGATGAGACAGTACTTTTTATTTCAAATAACAACGTACCAGATTTAATTCAATAATGAATCTCAAAAAAATTTTAAAAATAACAGTTTTTACAAAATAAGTATATAAATTTAACATTTGCTGTCTGTTTCATTATTCCATCGTAATTTGACCTAAGAATAAATAATTAATAATTAGATTATTTCGACTCTATAGCTTTTGGTGCTTCACTGCTAGATAAGTTACTTTTTTCTATTTCCTTTTGGATCCTGTCAATGCCATTGGACACGTGCAGTGGTAGTTCGGAAAGGAATTTGATGGAAGTTAAGACCCCACAATTCCAATAACCAGCTAAATAAGGTTTCAGGTTTGAAGGATTTGGTATATGCTGAATCTGTTAAAAAAAAACAAATAGTTAAATTAGCAGTAACTATATTGCTACATTTTTGTGTAAATTATGGGCTTAAATTTTCATATAATATGGTTTAAAATAAGAAGAAATAGACATTTATTACAGAAAAGTGTTACAGTAAACATCATCTAATTTTGAACTTACTTCTTGTATCACCTCCTGAGGAACATTTTTTTGGATCAGTGGACTAACTTTATTGTACAGTTTGTTATATGCTTTTGCAGATTCATCTGGAGTACCCCAATAACCTTCTTTGACTGTGTAATAAATTGCTCCACCCGCAAGGCTGCTCTTAATGGCAAAACTAAAAAAATTGTTGATAATTACATATGATTTCAAAGTATACAATTTATTACACCATTTATGCATTTTTTTATTTACTTTTTTATTTTTAAATCAGATTGTATTCAGTGCATAAAATAAACTGAACACTATAATTTACAAATTAAAATGAAATGTATAGAAAATATGCTGACAACAATGTTAATAATTTTTATTAATGATTTTGATTTAAACATATTTAATAGATAAGCTAGTATTTAACTCTCCAACTCAGTAAAATCTATAATGTTTAATATTTTAATTCAAAATATTGATTATTAACACACTTTATGAAACATGTCACAGGTCATAAAGTTTATTAATGATAATTTACGATTTATAATAAAGTAATGGTACAGATAATTAATTCATTTATATACTAGTAAATCAAAAATACAATTTTTTTATACAAAAAAATAATATTTACTCGTTCTTCATTATCAGTATTATATTTTACTAACCTCAACAAACCCATTTTGATACTAATTCAGGATCGTCTTCTTCGCGAATAAAAAAAATCACGCCAATTATAAAAAAAAACCGATGGAAGGTCGATTTCGTTTCGTTAACACATAATTACAGTGGTAAAAGGCTAAAATCGGAGCAACCCCTGACCAAAGTATCGCACACGTACGCGGCGATCAGAACTCACACATTTGTTTTTTTACGTAACGTGTGCGCTATATGTATATACCTAAACCGCACGTCAGGAGAAGTGCCAAACTGCCTATCGAGCAGAAAAATCTACGTATTTTTGCAACGCATGCGCGTAAATGCTTGAATATATGAATTTAAGTAAAGAAAATTAATTTTTTATGTGTAATTATTGTATTTATTAAATTGAAAAAAAATTCGTAATGTAGTAACTTAATTATTGATGAAAGTCAATAAAACGTTTGAGAAAGTAGTGTTTTAAATAAAGAAACACAGTTTATTAAATACATTTTGTACTATTTATTTACAAATTTCTAGTCGTAAAAAATGGATGGTTTTATATTTATTTTTATACAACTTTGATTTAAAAGAAAATTAAAGAAGTATAAAACAGACACCACTTTTTATGAAACAATTTTTTTTACATTTTCAAAATACAAATTGAGATAAAATAAAAAGAAGTGTAACATTCAGTTTTATAGTGTGAACCTCTTATTATGTTTTGTAAACACAAGCCCTTATCATATTATTGATATTTTCATACATTAAGTGATTTGTCTCAATCTGACCGTCGTGATGATTTTCTCGATCGTGATGATGATTCATAAGGTGAATGCCTACTTCGATATCTTCTACTATAACTACTACGACTAGGGGATTTACGTTGACGATCATTCTTAGAGGAGTGGTATCTATCCCTAGAATTGTTATTTCGCTCATTGGATCTCGATCTTCTTGATCGATGACTTGATGATTTGTATTTATCATTAGAATCCCGCCTGCTTGATTTTGGGCTACTGTGGGAATCTTTATCTTTCTTATGAGCATTCTCCTTCTCTGCTTCTTTACGGTGGTTTTCACTAAACTTTCCATTATTTTGTGAAACCACATTGACAACGCTTTCAAGTTCTCCATCTTGAACTTCTTTGTCATCTCTGTCATCTTGATTGTGTTGAAATTTTTGTATATTAGGATATTTAACAATTTTTTTCTGAGCTTGTTTCCAGTGAGGAGGAGTTATACTCCTTGATCGACTTCGTGATAAAGAGCGGTATCTGCAAATACCTCGCCCTTTAAAAATCCTACCACCAGGGGATTTTTTAAAGATTTGACGGCGCTCTTGTGGATACTGCCTTTGATTAGCATTATTTGTTGGGCCAGCTCTATAAAGAAATTTATTGGCTGGCACTTCAGGAATTTCATCAGGATCTATCTTGGTAGTTGAAACCAAAGGATGAGGAAAATCTTCCACCTTCTTTTTAGGTTCTGGTAATTTGCAGTCTTCAGCTTCTGTCCATTTCTTCTTCTTTGATTTCTTCTTTTTACTCTTCTCAGACTCACTGTCTGAACTAGAAACACTTTTCTGTCTTTCCTTTTTCTTAGCCTTGTGTTTAGCCTTGAGGACAAGCTCTCCACAATTCACAACCTTTGCATCCTGCAGAGGTCTAGACATACGATCAACCGGAAGTCCCTCAATATGAGACACGACCTCCTGTCCACTGATAACTTCTCCAAAAATCACATGAATGTTGTCAAGATGAGGTGCTGGCTGCGTAGTCACAAAAAACTGAGAGCCATTGGTATCCTTACCTCTGTTAGCCATTGACAACAGAAAGGGCTTGTCGTGTTTATATATAAAATTCTCATCCTTAAAAGTACCACCATATATCGACTCGCCTCCAGTCCCATTCCCCACTGAAAAATCACCTCCCTGAATCATAAAGTTCTTAACGACCCTGTGAAACACTATACCCTTATAACACAGCGGCTTGTTGGTCGACAAGCCAAGTCCCATTTCTCCGGTACACAGAGCCCTAAAGTTCTCAGCCGTTTTGGGGCAAACGTCCGAGTAAAGCTCGAAGACGATCCGGCCGATAGGCAGGCCGCCTACCTCAACGTCAAAATAAACCCTTGGCTTCGGCTTCATCTTGTGCTTCTCTTATCTTCGGCAGTTCTCCAGAAATTATTCCATTTATGCCGTATAACCTAAAATTCCTCTCCAGCAGCGGCCCTCGCTTCTCTCACTTCATGTTTGATTTGTCTGGAAAAAGTAAAAACGTCGACTGTTTATAAATGCGGGCGATTGATAAACCATCCCTGTGCGATAAAACAACATACACCAAGCGTACATACACACAGCGAGAACCAAAAAAACAAGGTTCGTTCTAGGCCTCTCTGAGCGAAAACAAATCGCGTCTATACGTACCCAGGTTTGTTCTCACGCATCGTCCATTTCGGAGCCTGGCTTTGGGGGGGCGTGTATGTATATGTTATCGTCCGGCCGACAAGCCGTATGTACAGACGAAAGTAGCCAGCGCAACTGTGTTATTATCAGAACAGTGCTTCGATGTCGAGCCTGAGAGCATACCTATACATGCTGGTTGAGAACACGAGGAGGTCTATATGAATTTCCCTTCGAGCAAACAAATGATTTTCACGTCAAGGTGGCTTGGCAATGCAGGCGAGCCGCCGCCGATTCCATGTTTGACTTCAGCGGTGTGCCGCGATTTTCGGAGCGCCACTTGGGGCACGGCTGAACGAACATCTGGCTCGTCGGTTTATGGATCGTTGAGTTGATGTAACGATTAGTTAGGCTAATTGTGTGTTAAGTCGGTGACCTGTTCTAATTAAAAAATTAATTTTTGTCTCTCAGAAAAAAAAAACATTTGGACAAACGAGACAAAAAAATTCTTACCACTCTGTCTTTCCTTCTAATCAATCAAACCCCAAAGATACATAACAAAACAAAATCGCTTAGAATTCATAAAAAAACCATAACCCCCAGGTCAAGCCCCTAAAAAATCCGTCCCTGTCCCCATATAAAAATCGCGTGCGTGCGCACTCGTGCCAGGCTCGCGCAACAACCCACCTATATATCCACGGCACATAAAAAAAAGCCATCGGCTAGAGCGAGACAGAGATAAAAACAGCTGCTCGTCTGCCCTCCTCACAAAGACGAGACGAGAGGGGGGGATGACGTCCCGTGCGCGCGCGCGTCCGCAGACAGACTCGCGATAAACAGAGCCTCGCACGCGGCAGTGGCTTATCCATATCCACACTGGACTCTAGGCGTTGATCGCGCGCGGGAATGTTTACGTTCCGGAGCCATCAGCAGCGGCGTGTGTCTCAACTCTTTTCGTCGACTGCACTATCCAAGTGGCCCGCGAGCCAACCGTAGCCATGAGCCAGCCCGCGACTCGCTGAGAGCTGCTCTCTTTTCTCTCTCGCGGTTTTGTTTTCCTCTCGCGCTTTTCAAGAAAAGAACTCGCTTTTGTGTTTCTCGATTCGCGGGTGTGTGTGTGTGTGCTGATTTTTGAGGTGGATTATAGGGAAGAGGTGCTGTGTGATTAGGAGAAGATGGGCAGCTACGTGAGCCGAGTGCTCTCGGTGTCCAACAGCGCGGTGAACTCGGTCTACCGGGGCAGGAAGAGAAAGTGCATCGAGGAGGACGAGCTCGAGTCCGAGACGAGGTTCATCGAGAAGACCATGCAGACGCCCAAGAGGTATGTTGTTTCACGCGTTTTTACGGCTGTGTATATAACCCACTCGCGACGACGATCTTTTCTTTCTTGTTCGACTACATATTTCTGCGAGTGTTGTTTTTCCGTGTTGAGCGATGGAGGGTTATTTATATGTAAAAAGGATAGGCGCCTGCGGTGCGTGATTGCATTCGTGAGGCATTTAGCGCAGGCAGACACGCGCGAGGGGGAGAGTGAGGTAACACTCCTTATTTATGCCGATGACATCAGACCTGGGAATCCTCTTTTCCATAATTGAGTTTGGTGATGCGATACGCATGGCTATTTTGGATTATGCGTGTTTATGTACGAGTGTGAATTTTGTTTTGCAGGAGGAAACTGCTCACCACCGCTCAGTATATTTACAAGACGCTATTTCTGGAGGAAAAGGGCAGCGACGTCACGGTGCTGATGCTCGGGAAAGCCTGGAGGCTCCACAAAGTTTACATAAGCCAAGTAATTACTTGAATTTTCTATGAGGCTTGATGCAAGTGTTGTTAATTGAAACAGATATGTTATAAGAGATTTGTGGAGCTTGATTGAGTGCTTAGATAGTGATAGATAAGAGATTAAACGATTATGGAATTTGATAACTGATAAATATTGTATTAGTTCTGAAATTTGATTTTTGTTCTGTATTAGTTGGAATAGATTTATTATAAATTTCAGTAATTTCTTAAGTAATTTATCAGGAGAAAATAGTCTTAAAAACTGATTTAAAAGATTTCTAAATTTTTCTAAAAGTTGTTAAAATTTTAGTTATTAATTAAACTATATTTAGCTTGACAAAAGTTTCTACAAAAGGAATTATTAGTAACCGATTGTTATAAATTTATGCAAATTTATTAATATATTTATTAATATTCTTCTTTGCTATTAATTTTATAACACAATTAATATAAACAAAAAATTATTTTTCTTAAAATGGCATTTTTATAATGTCTACAAACAACCTAACCTTGTGTAAAAATATTTTAATGTTGTTAACTAAATTATATTTATTATATTATGAATTGTTTAAAATTATTTTACTTAAACTAATCAAGCTGTAACAATAGTGCATTGTTAAATTTAGACCAAGGTATTACTAATTATCAACTGATTAACATCATTACTTTTTGCAGAGTCCTTACTTTGCTAGTATGTTTTGTGGTTCCTGGCGTGAGGCTAATGAGAAGCTAGTCAGTGTGGAGATCACTGACCCCAACATCACACTTGACTGTAAGATTTCTAAATTTTAGTTTACCTAGTTTGCACAAGAATCTTCTTTAGTTGAGGGAAGAGCTCCATTGAGTTTCTTGAAATAAAAAGTGAAAGTTTGTCAAGCTTGAGTTCAGCCATGATTGACCTACTTTTCTATATTAGGGATTCTATGTCTCCCTCCATGGCATTGAATTTCAGCTTTTATGGTCTTGAATCTAAACATCTTTAGAAGGTGTGTCTGTTAGACTTCTGAGAAACTATTAAGCTATTATAAACTATTCTTCTTTAAACATTAAAATTGTTTTTAAATACTTTTTATTGCACATGCTCTAGCCTCTCTACAATGAAATATGACTGACAAATGTTTTAACAAACTTTCTTTTGTATTAGCGTAAATTATACTTGTAATATTATTTACAAGTATAATTTATGTAATAATCTTTTTTTCTTTTTTTTAAGTGTACCTACTTTTAGAAAAATAGAGAGTTAACTCAAGACAAAGTACAAAGAAAATTCTTGAACTGATATACACCTTTAGTAATTAATAATTCTTATGATTTTTTTATTGTTATAGCACTTACTGTTGTCCTCGGTTCTTTTTATCAAGATGAGATCACTCTTGAGCCTAAAGATGTAGTCTCAATTCTTGCAACAGCAACTCTTTTTCAACTTCAAGGTCTCATAGATCAGTGTACTGAAATCATGGCTGAGACAACAAACTTAAAGACTGTAGTTCCTTATTACAATGCAGCAGTGTCATATGGTGTGCCAAAGGTAAAAAATACTTGCAAAAGGTGGCTAGAAGTTAATTTAATGGGATACGGCTGTCATCATCCAACGTTCTTAAAAGAAATATCTCCAGATCTAATGACAGAAATTATCTCCAGCCCTGATTTGGTAGTAATGCAAACGGAATTTTGCATTTATATGATGTTGAGAATATGGTAAATATTAAATTGTAATTACATTTATCCTTGGCAATTATCAGAAACCAAGATATTTACAAGATATTTATTTTCGATTTGTGCGCAGTTACAAAGTCATTTTTAATTTTTATATTTAGGTTGTTTACTCACATAAAAAATAATGATGAAACTATGGAAATGGACGAGTATTTCGCCAATCATCCATGGAGTGAACCATTCCTTGATACCAAGGAGGGCAAAGAGTTCTGTGCACCGTTCAAATCTCTACGAAAAAAGTACTTGTTATTAAATGACCAAGATGTTAAAATTTTACAAAATGACAACATAATTCCTGAAGACTGGTTATTCAAATCTTATAAAGAACAATGGCTGCATATTTTAAGAATTGATGCAAACAAAGATACAGGGTATGTGAATAATTTAACAGTAACTAGTAATCCAATATAAATGCATGATTCCTTTAATCCATCTTAGATTCCTTAATAAAATACCATCTGTCACCTTGACCCTCCTATTGCTAAAACAAGCGTTAAAATCTAGGTATTTAACTATTTTAATTGATTTGGAAATCAATTGTAACATCTTTTAAAGTGACAAATTTAATTTTTTTGCAGGCCTAAATTTATGGAGGAAGAAGATTTTTCAAGAGAATGTTTTCGATGTGCCAGGTGTGTAGAGAGGCCAGGAGAGCATGTATGGCGATGGACTGCTTTTCATTTTGGGTTAGACTTACTTGTTACACTTGATTTGAGTACATTAAGATTTAAGAGAAATAATAGACTGGACTCTGAACATATTAAAGCTAATCACAGTAAACATAACATTATAGTAAAGTAAGTATCAGAAAAATATTACGTTCTATTAACTTTAAATTATTTTTGTACTTAAACTTTAGTACTCAAATTAAATGTATTTCGAAAATTTTTCAGAGTCTGTCTAATTTCACTAAATGAACAGCGACAGATTAAACACATGCAAGATTCCGGACAAATAAGATTATCGCTAGATAAAAATGAAGAGGTAAATCCTTATAAATATTTCATTCAGTATTGCTACATTGAAATAAAAGTTTTCTTTATTATTTAATTTTAATGTTTTAGAAACAAGTGATGTGTTTGGACAAAGAATTATCGTATCCTCTCTACATATCGGTTAATTTGCAAGTCGTCACACCGTTCGTTAGTGAAGAAGAGAAAAACTCAAACATCACAGTTCTCGCGAATACCTAGTTGATGGACTTTGGTTTTTAATGTTAAGATTTTTCGCAAACGAAAAAGCGGAACGGATACATCGCACACGACAAATCTTAATAATACTAGTCGAAAAATCGCATATTGTGTCTGTGAATTAACAGCCATGATCGCTTGGTGATTACGCGCACAAAGAGAAATGCTGTTTGGATGACTCAGAATGTCAAGAGCGGTGCCAGTTACTGTAGTTTAAGGACTTGTAACAAATTCTTTTATAACGTGAAGAAAAACTTTAATTTAGGAGCTATTTTTTAATACCAAAAGAACGTTGGTAAAAACTATTCAATCTATAATTCGTTTGATATACAAAATATATATTTTTTTTATTTAAATGATATATGATATTTTTAGAGATTATTTTATTTTGAAAATATATTATTTTTTTCATACTTCTAATTTGTTTGATTTGAAATTTAACTTCATACAGAAAATTGATTGTATAGGTTTATAAAATGATATTAACGATCATTCCAAATACTCTGTACTCGATTACAAAAAAGCAAATCAAATCCGTTTTTTATTAATTTCTTTGCATTATAGTGAATCTGCCGAAAATTAATTCAACGTTAGATGTAATTGTACATTTGAAACAGAAAAGTATTTTTCCTAAATATGGTGTCTGTCATTTGGTGCCTTCAAAGAGTCGAGATATCTCGATGAAGCTATATACAGTATTGAGTACCTGTCTATGGAAAATCTGTATACTTTGCACTTTATAATAATGCTTTTCTACAACGCGAAAAAATAAACTATATTTAAGAAAAATAAAACATGGTATAAAGTTCTTACCTTCTAATTAGGTCATTCATAAATTTTAGTTTCCTGATTTTACTTTTTAATTTTTTAAATTTTTTATTTCAAAATTTGTAAGTAGAAAACTTAAAGTTAATAATCTTAAATTTTGAATTTGCTTTAAAAATAAAATAAAACAAAATATTAACATTCTTACTTAGAAAATTATAATTGTATGGGTATGAAAATATTGAGTTAGTAAAAAAGCTGTGAGACTCAAATATAAAGTTTTCCTGTATTTTAATCAATTTTCTAAAGATATTTTTGAACGAGTTATGTAATTTGATTTTTAACCAATGAAGATTTAATCAATTAATAACTTTATGCAAAATAAAATTAAAGCTATTAAGATGAAGTAGAATCAACACTTCGCAATCTATTCATATAAAGGCGGACCGTTGTTGAAAGATTTATCATATAATTAAATTCGTCTGAATTAAATTATGGCAATAAAAAACGTAAGCATCAGAATTCATTTGAAATAAACGAATCGTTAATATAGAAAGAAAAACCGTGAATATTGGAGGCATTTCTGTGAAGTACACATTTATCATTACAACGTGATCATATATGTGCATATTTAATTATATTATATGAGGTTGCATAATTTGGTTGAATATGGATACTTAGAACCCGAATTTTCAAATGTTACCTAATATGAACGCTTAAAAATTCCTAATTATTACCATTTCAATAAAGTACGCATATGTATGAGCCATAATTCACAAAGCCATGCTTTTCCGAAATTTCAGAATTAGTCCCTTTTAAGAGAAACTCCAGTTTAATTGACGAGAAATTCATGGTCGAAATAAGCTAATATCCATATACATAATTTATAAAACCACGCTCATTTACCAGAGTTCGTTCCATTTTGAATAAAATTGATTTCCAGGTCACGCAAATTTGTAACTTAAGAGTAAATCAAATGGGCCCAATCTTCAATTTTAAAAATAGTAGCATAATTGATAATTATGTAAAACATATTTTTTTACCGAAAATTAAAAATATTAGTTAAAAACATTTTCGGATCTTGCAGACTTGTAAAATTTTGACACTATCAGCATGAAAGTCATGCTATTTTTGTACTCTTTTACATATCGATTAGACATTGAATAATTCATTCCAAATTTAAATTCATATACCGGGAGAATATTCAATTCTTTTCTCTTGCAATATCCCATGCATAATAAAAGAATAAAAGGTATACAAGACTCACTGACCGCTTTTTTGGTAACCATTTAACACTTTATTGATACAATAATATTCTCTATACAATGTGTGTCTGTGTGTACAATATAATTATCGTTCGGCATCAATATATAATATATATTATAAATTAATCATTACCTCGACTAGGACATTCTTTCGATACAATCGGAGGGAATGGTCTTATTCTTTTTAACGAAGAATAAAGAAAACGCACCTTCGTCGGCATCGACTTGTCCGCTCGCTCGTTGATATGCCCCGTATATTTTTTGCTCCTGAATTTCGCCGCATGTATTTTCCATTCGATCATATTTATATATAGGCCGATGCGCTGAACCGCACTTACAAAATCAACGGCGCGTGTGGCTTAACTATATATATGTATAGGCTCGTTGCTTCCGAAATTCCGACAACGACCTGACCCTGCGCTAAAAGTATATTTCTGTGCAAATCGTGTGTGGCTCTGGAATTTTAAAAATATATAGCGCTGATTTTATGTTTTTAGGAATGCTTTATGGCTTTCGTTTCGTAGGTCGGTTTATGTTTAAGCACAAAAACTGGTTCGCAATAAAAATGGGGATTTTATTTTTATAAAAATAATGGTAGTTTTTTGTGTTATAAATATATTGGAGTTCTTTTGCAATATGATTCGATGGCATTTATCATAAACAAAATAGGGAAGCTATCTTTTAATATTTTATATTCAAGTATTATTTTCGGATAAATTAAGATTGATTTAATATGATATGAAAGCTTGATGATAAATTAGGCGTTTGCTTTGCACTTTTAGTGTATATAAAATAGTACATAATGTTAGATACATCAAATTTAAAAAGTAATTCATGAAAACTGCAGGTTTGAAAGAATTCTTACAATTACAATTGATTTGTACATTTTCATTTATGAATTTTTAGCACAATAATACTTTTTCTGTGTTGCTAGAGCTACACTCTGATATGTCTCGTTGACGTTTAGAATTTTTGTATTTTGGCTATCAAATAGGATAGGAATACATATAGTGCCGCATGATTCGAGGAAATTGAAATTCGATGAAACGAAGTAAAGCTTTATGTATGTATATATGTAATAACGAAGTTATGCCGAAGACGGAAAAGAAAGTAAAAGCGATTAATGAATCCTTACTCAAGAATCTACGAAATAGTGACCTTACCAGCACGTGTTCGAGCTACCTGCAGAAGATGCTAATTCGTTACGTGAAAATTTATGAGCTTTTCATAATGCAATATAGTCATTTGTGATGCATCTTTCTTTCAGATATTTTTAATTATAATTTAATTACTCCTTGTATAATGAAAAACAAGGCAAACAATCTTATAGACGTATATAATTTTATCAATTTAAACTTTTCGTCAATAATTATGGCAGACTAATTCTAACGTGTAATTTTGTAGATAACTTCAAATAATGAATATTAAACAATTTTTACTGTCGTTATCCAACTCTGTAAAAATAACTTCATTAAAACTGCACAGCGTCGATAAAACTGCGCCGGTAAAGTCGCTACTTCGTTTCGACTCACATTTTACTCCGTGCTTCAGGAAGGCAACGTGATCACTTGCCCGACGAGTACGACTCTCTTGTATCAAAAGAATGCAAGCCAATCGATTCATATAACAATAACGAGAGTGAGAGATAGACTTGAGCTATTTCTCCAGCTGACCGATTTCTCTTTTATTTTTAATCTTGTAAAACTCGAGGCAAATGTGTGTATTGCTCCTGGAGAACTTTTGCTCGTGGCTATAGTTACTTTCTTCCTGCGCGCATCGCAGATTAGTGCTTCGCATTTGTACTTTGCAAAGGACATCTTGCGCTTATATTTTTTTTTTTGTCGATTTTTACGCGCACACAGAGAGCACAATTATTATCGTATGTGTTTACGAAATAAGGAATCGATTTTTTTTTATTGACTGAAAGTGGGAGAAACAGAAATTAAGAGAAACTATATTCTCCGACGTACTGTAAAAAGATACACGCACTTATTTTTAACGATCCATTTTTTATAAAGAAGACTGAAAAATAGTCACTTCATAATTAATTTGTTCGCAAATCGCACTTATATAAGCATTTCCTAAACCAATAATCGAATACAAACATAATTATTAAATTACGGGAAGATGTCTTTTACAAGGAGATTAGCAAATTTTCTGCTGATACCGCCGTCAAGCTCCATTGAATCGTCTCGTTTGCCTGGCGCAGGCGGAACCATTCTCGCACACTTATTTTAATTTTTTCGCTTTTAGTTTAGGATCGCCAGGGCAGTCTGCACTTTCTTTGTAAATCCACGACCGCTGCGAGGTTACATGTCTCACCTAATTTTTTTCGAAACAGCTCCGGTTTATCCATATTTGAATTTCATCTACGCTGATAATTCGCTGTGTGACGTTTCGTTTATTTCTGTTTTACGTTTCTTCATCTACTTTACTTTATAACGAGGAACTTCTAATAATCTCTGCATCGAAGCGTAATTCCGCTAATAATTTATATTTTTTTTCGTGTAATTACTTCTCACGCAATAATTGCCTTACTCCTCGGAGCAGTCGCGCATTAAAATCTTAGTTTATTTATAAATTCCTAATTTCAATAGCAAATCCTGCGCTTTTTGCGGGGCTTATTTAATTTTTTTTTTTTTTTCATTTCGCACTTTTCTTTATTTTTTTTTTTAATATTGTTATTACTCGTTTGCTTTTCCTTTTAAGTCTTGAAACCTAATGGTATTTAAGTACAAACTAGGCGCGCACATCAATCGTGCCTTTGCTGGCAGCTATGCTAGCAGCAGGTGAGGGTGGGTCGCAATTTTTTTTAGTTATTTAGCATAAAACTTACATAATGTACTTTTTAATCCCTGCGCTTTATTTGTCGTTAAAGCCCCGGCGCAATCGGTTGGAATATATCATATTAACTTTTAAATTTGAAAAAGCAGCAAAAATTTTTATATGTTATCGCACTTAGTTTGTATTAGGTAGTCTTATTTTTTTATAATAATTGAAGTTTTTAAATTTTAGTAAATTCTGCAACTTGCATTTCAAAAATAATAGTAACACGAAATTATAATTTAGCAAAATAATAAATGTAATTGTATTGATATAATAAGTGTATCCAAAGAACATTGACAATACATTTCAATTTAGTAACACAATTGATTAAAAAGTATAACATTAGAAAGAGTCACATCAGCAGATGATAATTCAAAAAAGGCTAGTAATCGAACGAAACGATAATAAATTTTTTAATTAGTTTTTCAGTCATTACGAGACGAATCGCCTTCCGTTTATAAATCGACCTCATCAATATAAAATCTTATAAATCAGCCACGCTCGATTGCGCCGGAGCACTTGACGATTTATTTTTTTTTATTTTTCTCTTATACCTTACCTTATACCTTTAGTTTTAATCTTAACCAAAAACAGTCGATCTCGTTCCTCCTTTACTTATTGAAACCCCGTTAGCTCGAGTATGCCGTGTATTTCAAAATACCCGCGCGTTCTATAAAAAAGCTCTTTACGCAACTTTCGTTCCCTCCTCCCTAAAGCTTATTACAATGGGCCGGCGTGTAAAAGGACGTGTTTCTTCATCTCATTATTATTATTATAATTTTTTTTTTATTCGTCGTTCGAAATTCGTCGCGTGTAAGCAGCAGCTGCTGTAGTCGCACATTATTTTTATTCATTTTTTAAAATATTTAATTAAAATGGAAGTATCATAATCGCGCGTGTGCGTGCGATTTCGTTCGCACGATTAAAAAGATTAATTTAATAATGCAGGCGGTGGATTTCATATACTTCGTTTTGCTGGCGGCGCGCGTGAAATCATAAATAGGCTCGCGCTACTCTGAACACTATATGAATCAATCAAATACTCTTATTACGAATTATTGCAAAAAATCAACGAGCTCGTCTATTACAAGATACAATTATAAGTAATCGGTAATTCCACTCTCTGCTTTCTCCTCGCAATATTCGTCTCGTTTGTTTTTGTTCGTCTGGCAGTTAGGCTGCGTCGCAAGAAGCCGCGCGTCACTGTGCTGACGCCCGCGCGCGGGTGTGTATGTGGAGAAAGGAAAAATAATGAAAACGGATAAAACTCCGATAACTGTCCATTCACGCACACTGTCGCTCACAGTCGAATGACCGACTCCTTACAACCTGATTTATTGCGAGAACGATCAACTCAACGCTCGATTTCTTCCTTATGAAATTTCTCCGTCCTCGCTTCGTCGTCCTCGTCTCCTTGCGTATTGAGTTGATCTCTCTTTATAAGGCTCGCGCAGCTCCGTTTTTTTGTTCGTCTTCGGTAGAGTGTATGAGCCGCGAGACTCGGCGAACCTGCGGATAAAGATTATCGCTCGTTAATTTTAATAATCCTTGCGGTAATCGATATATTGAGTGACTTATATATCGATGCAAGCGAGCCGACGACCTATTTCCGGAACGCAATTATTTGGCCCGATGCGAGTAATTGACTTTCTAGTTCATTGATTTTGTACTCAAGGCTAGGTCGGGAATGTTATATCGAGAAAATTAGCGTAGAGTCAATATCAGTGGTGCCTTGAACCACTCTGTTTTTAAGGATTTAAATATACAGTATCATCTTTTATTTAAGGCGATCGCTAATAAATATCCGTTAAGTATTAATCTATTCGTCGGTAAAAAAAAATCTGGTTACCGACACCTTTTTTACCATCAGTCGGTAAGTTTCGAACTATTCATTTTGTAATCGACACGGTAAACTTACCGCCTAAACAACGACGAGGGAGAGCGATCCCTAGGGCGTTCTCGGCACTCCGCCGAGCAGCAGCACGCCGAGGCTGAGCAAGGCTACGAGACTCAGGGAAGTTGAACTCGTGTCGGCGCCGTTGCAGAGATCGCCGGTGCACGAGCAGTAGAGGGCGCGGACGTCGTGGGTACCGCTCCTTTTCAGGCAATCCTTGTTGTCCGCCTTCTCGTCCTCCAGGAAGCCACAGCCGCGGACTACTCGATTCTTACCGTATACTGTCAAAGAGAGAATTTAATTTATTTTTAGTTGTTGGTAAAAGATTTTTAAGTTTTGTTTTTACTCTTGAAAATATAAAAAGTAGCTGCTTTATTGGATTAAAGTGAATTTTTAATCTTTTTTTTTGTAGTTTGTTATATCATCAATTGAATACTATTTTTTTAAATTTTTAGTGAAACTTAAATTTACATATTATATAAGGTATTTATACTCATTTTCAGCTTAAGACAAGAATAATTGTGCAGTTAAAAATGTAGCTTTTTTATACTATCGCAACTATAGAAATAGATAGTAAACTGAGCAATTTTCAATTCTCATGAAAACGAAATCTAGGATATTGAGCTCCGCGTGGTTTCGATTGACCCTGAAAATGCAGTCGTTACATAACTCCATATACATTTCATCCTGAAATTGAGCTAACGCGCCTTACGTCATCGAATAAAGTTCACCTCACAAACATTTTTAATGTTCACGTTTATGATCTAAATTTCCGAAAATTTGTACAAAATATTGAAACTTTCACCCAATTACGCGAAATTCAGAGCTACTTTTACAATTAGACAAATGCAAATGAAGAAAAAAGCCACTTTCCAAGTTTTTGCACTTCCGACCCGCTCAGCGAAAAACATCGCAAGCAGCCCGAGTTCGTCCAAGTAATCTACATTCAAATGACTTGTACAAACAAGCGGCCGTCAGCCGCCCTATTTTCTCAAACTCTTTTCCCAAATCTCAAAACTATATCGTTTCCTCTCTCTATTCCCGTCCCTTATACAAAACAAAAGTCCTTACACCTTTGCCCTGTACCAGACAAAAGGACAGCCCAGTATGCATACAAAGCTCCAATTGGTCGCTTGAGTAAATGAATAAGCTAGAGAAGAGAGAGAGAGAGAGGGGGAGAGAGAGAGAAATCGAAGCTGTTACGTAAGAGAGCCGCGAATGAGGGGCGCGAGACTCGCGTGCCCGCTGGTACGAGGACGCCGCAATGCAGGGCTTGCCCCCGAGTCGAGGGAGAAAGTCAGCTAGAGAACTTGCCAAATTCTATCTTCCTCGCTTCTCGCATGCCTTCTTAGTCGCTCTTTTCTCCGAACTGTATCTCTGCTTATATTTTTCTCTCTTACTCTCTCACTATATGTATATATATTGCCTGAAGGCAGAGGCTTTTATCGGGAGACACGGTTCACCCCTACTTCCGGTTTCCGGATTTAAGCTTGCGAGGGTGATGATTTTTGGTAAGGCAAAAAGTTTTGAGTTTCTTGGAGAAGGGCGGTGTCAAAGGAAAAGTGTTTCCTTTCTTAGAAGATTATAAAAGGATGGCGATATCGCGAGGAGCAAAAATTTCAAAGGTCATGGAGATAAATAGGTGAAAGGATAGTAATGAGAAATAGTATAGCTTTGCCGGAACCAACTATAGGCAACTTATCCAAAAACACAAAACACTATGTATATCTAGAAGAATTTCAATTGATTATTTATTTAATAAAAGTGTAATAACATTTCTGGCTATTAATAACCGTATAGAGCTAAAATTAGTTGAAAAATGAAGTAATATGAAAATACAATAAAAAGTCGAGAGTTGTCGCGTGTAGTTATTGAATTCATAAAATTGAAATATTGTATACCGTTGTTCTGCTATTTTTATTTTATAAAAATATTTCAAGTAATAAAGATCTTTTAGTCATTTGATTGTAATGTTTAATAAATAATAATTTTACTAAAGCTTTTAATAAATGTTAAATAACTTTGAATTTTTACTTTTCACTTGAATATAAATATTTTAATAGCTAAAATTTAAAATTCATAACAACAAAAATTTAAATTGTCATCCGTTTTAATTGAGTGAAAAGTTTTTAACAAAATATTAATTGATTGGTTTAATGAATTTGGTACAATAGCTTTTATTATACATAGTTTTATGATCGATTGCATTTGTGAATTTTTTTACGTTCATTTTTAATCTCATACATTTTATTCAGAAATATCTACAAACTCAAATAAATGATTATCCATTTATCAAGCCACTTTATCATCTAAATAAAATAATCAAATCAAAACTGAGATTTGAATTATAAGACTTCTGTAAATAAAAATCTAAAGTGACACTGACTACGTTATACCGTAAACCTACTTTTCGTATTACTCACGAAACTGGGTAGCGCCATAAATAAAAATCTATTTGCGCGGCACAAAAGGTAGTTTAACGACGCCCTTTTTTATTTGTCATTATTTGAGCCAGTGAACTAAAAATACAAAATTTTACGTTTTAAATACTTATCTGACACTAAGTTAGATTTATTCTCTTCATTTCGTTCGGATACTACAGTATAAAGATGAAATTCGTTTAACTTATTTATGGCGAAAGTAACGACACAGTTGCACGAGTTTGGAAATTTGAAATATAGATATTTTTGTCGAGTTGTCGTTACTAAAGTAATAATTTCTACCAATTAAAAAGAACAAAGATTCTTAACTGCACTGAAATTCATATACAAATATAAGAATTTAATTTTTTAATCCGCTTTATTTTTGAGTTATTCGCGCATTACTTTTGTCGATCGGTCTTAAAACAGTTAATTTTCAGGTTATATAATTACCGATTTTTTAAAAAAAAATGATTTCATCTAAATAAACTTGATTAAAAATAATTGAAACAGGGTATGTTCAAAACAATCGATTTTAAAGTCCATTTATCATCGAATTTTGGTTAGAAAATTAATTAATTTGATTTAATCAATTAAATTTTTTTAAATCCTAACTGAATCCACTTCCAAAAAAAATCATCCTTTCTCCCCACAGCAGTCGCAAGCTAAGAAAAGCCTCCCACCAAACCCACCCAGCTTCAAATCTAGCCATAAGTAAAAAAAAATCCACAACTCAATAACCTATAATCATCTCCTCAAAAACTAACCTTTCTGAGAGATTTTCCGGCAGAGCGTCGGCTCAAGGTGGTTGAGGTGCTCCAGCCGCGGCTGAAAGCTGCAGTTCACCATGCCGAGGCTGTAAGAGTCGAAGGGGTCGCCGCATCTCGGGTCGTATTCGCTGTTGCACTCGTAGCATATCACCGCCGCACCTGAAACATTCAGGCCAAGAGGAAGCTTGTTTAGCTATTGTGAGTATGTCAAGCTTACACGCTTTGAGCTTGCGGATATAACGCGCGTGTGTATGCTGTGAGCGGTGTGCTTAGTTTCGCGCTTGCAGACTAAAGTTTGCGGACCGCGGGGGATTATATGGAGGGTATAGTTAAACAAAGGGATAGTTTGGATGATTTGTAGAGGGGAAGGGCTGGGGAATAATTACCTTTTTTCGATATGTTGAGATGCGGGAATATCTGGATGATTAATTTGAGTGTTTTTAAGTAGTTTTGTATTATTAAAGTTATTTGATGTGGTTAAGCATCGGGAAAAAATTTGCAATGTAGCTATGTATAAAATATTTGTAAAAAATTTATAACATGAGAGTGACTTCGAGAGTGACTTCATAAATGCTTGATGCTTCGTAACCCAGTTTAAATCAATTCACAACGTTGAAAATACAGTTTTTCAGAGTTTATTATAACTTCACGCCTCTTTGAACAAACAGTTCCACTTTTTTTCTCGGAGTTCCAGAAAGTCAATTTTTTTTTAAGCTTGATACTTACTTAAGTTCCAAGAAAACTCATAAAACAAAAAGGAAGAATTGCCCTAATTGCACTTCTATTGTTTATGTGTCAGAGCAATAAAACCGATACTTCTCTATTTCTTACGTATCAATTTATAAACAGTAGGTACTAAAACTTTTATGCAGTGAAGCTATTCTTACGTTTATTGATACCAAGAATTATTAAACGTTAATCCATAAAGTTAAATTATAAAATTATCAGAGCTACAATATTTAATAACCACTAATTCACTTCCAAATAGCAATTGAAGTAACGGACAAAATTATCCACATTTCATATTACCAATCAACAAACCCAAGAGAACAGCTATTTTCAAATACGATCAAAAGCCCGAACGCAACTCCCTAATTGCGTTTGTAACATTAGTATGATGGATTACAAGCCGCACGCTGACCTCTCCAAACACGGCTTTTCCATTAGAAAGTTCAAGCCCCGCGCCGAAACTTTTCAGCGGCCGTCAGTCAGTTTTCCTCGTCGGGACAATCTCCCGGGCGAGCGAAAACTCGATCAAAGAATTGAAGAGCAGAATTGCAAAAGAATATAAATTCAATTTTTCGAGGCGCCGCAGTTGCGGCTCTCAAATTGTATTTTATAAATGAAGCGCTTGGAAATTACCTTTTGATGACTTCTGCACTTTCTGGTGCGCTTTAATTTTCAATATGTTTTATTTCTCGTTTTTATGGATAAAACCGGGCTTAAGCGTAAACCTAGATTTCTTCTAGTAGCTTTACAGCTCGTTTTGTTGGGAATGAATGTAATTTTCACGACTGGACAGTAAAGGCTTTACGATCGGTTTAGATTAAAATTTACGTATTGAAGTGCGAGAAAATGAAGTTTGACGCGAGCTATAGCCGTAACCCTACTTACAACAAATTTGTAACTTCTCTTACAATTTTTTCAACAAATTCCCATCATTCACTCTACACTCCACCTTCCCAACCCAAATCCGTTCTTAACAAACGTCAATCCATCCAAACACCAGCCGCATTGAATAAAAACGCCCTCCATTTCAACTGAAAAGAGAGCAGCCCTCTGAAAAGCCCTGACGACAAGCCACCAAAATAGGCCCCCCTGTAGGCTCTCCGTGCGGAGCTATCTGTCTCGGCCGCGTCTCGCCGGGGCTGCACAAGTGGGTCAGTGGTGTAGCCGTGACGTAGCAGTAGCGGATCCGGCAGCTCGGCTCTGCATATCGACCGGCGGCTGCACTGCACTTCGCGGCGGCGGCGGCAGGAAATAGCTGAGAAAGAGAGCTGAGGGAGGATCAATGGACCGATGGTTGGCCTTTTCAGGTGGGGGTGTGGGTTTTTGGGTGAGCGAGGAATGGTTTGAGGCGATGGAAATGATGGACTGAAGTGGTGGTGGTTAGGAATGGGTGCTGGGTTTTGGTTGGTTTTGATGGTGGAGTGATAGTGTTGAAGCTATTGCTTAAGATTTTTGTATTTAAGGTTGTATCGATTTTATTGGCTTGGTCGGATGTATCAATTTCATTGATTTATTATGTTTAAATAACAGTTTTGACAATTTTGTAGGATTTTAAGGATAACGTTGCTGTTTAATATTTATAATATTTTTAGTAAGATCAAAATAAATTTTTAATTTCTAGCTAATCAATTATTGGTTTATAAATTATGTATATTTCCTCTACAGGATACAACTGCCGGAAATTTTTTTTTTTTTTTTGTTAAAATTATTAGTTAATTAAATATACAGAGTCGATTTCCGCATTATGTATTTAAAAAATGGAGAGACATTTTGAAAAAAATTGGGTTAAAAGACCTATTGTGCTATTACAACAAAAGATATGAAACGGTCCCAGTGCTTAGAATAGGTGCATTGTGATAATGACCATGCCTTTTAAGCTATCATTTCAAAATACTTTCTTTAAGAAAAATGTCTCTTTATCCTAAGTTATATATTTTTTTCTTTTTCTTAAATATTAATTTTCAATCTATATTTAAACACTTCCAGCATAATCCAATCCGCCAACAATACATTCTCCTCCACAACCCACCGGAATCTTCAATAAAAAAAAATCTGCGTACACCTAAATCCAAAACACGCCTCTGTAAATCTCTTCCACCCTCGCCCAAACCCCCCAACAAATCTCTCCCCCACCCCAAAAAATCCGAATCCCTCCGCAAAATCGCTCAATCCCAACCCCCCCGCAGCATAAATCCCTCGCTCCGGAGATAAGCATCGCAGCCGCTCGCCGGGAGTCAAGGCTGCATGTGTGCGGAGGCGGGGGTGGGTAACTGTGCGGGCGCTGCGCGCGCGTGACCTTGACGCGAGAGCAGCGCGCCGGCGGCTCGGCGTCTGACCGTGCGCGGACGTTTCTACTTGCAACGGGGGGGGGGGGCGCTCGCTGCACGTTATACCCCGGGCGAGCTGCGGGTCGGCTGGTAGGTTACGTAACCGAAATATAGAGGGGGTTGATCGAGCGCTTTTGCACTCGGTGAGGGCATGGTTGAGAGAGGGAGAGAGGCGAAATTGATTTGAAAGGTTGGGATGCCAAGTGGGCGGTTTTTTTTAGGTGTGAGGGATTTTTTGGTATAGAGAAGGTAGTGGGTTATTGGGTTGAGTTTTGGGAGGGATTTGTTGGTTCGTTTTAGAGGTGAGATCTATTTGTTGGGAAGTTTTGGATTTAAAATGTGCGCCTGAATCGATAGAGTTTTGTTCTAAAATAACTGTATGACTGTTTAATAATTATTAAACCTATAATTATTTTAGAGCTTAAGTAAATTTAATGAGATTCTTGATAATGCGGTATTCCTCTTTTTCTATTATTATAAGACTCGATCGCGATCGCGCTATTTTGAGTTTTCGAAAAAGGTTCGTTAGATAATTCTTATAATTCAATAGTGATTATAATTTAATCAGAGCAAAAGGGACGATTTAAATCTTGTTAAATACTCTAATTAAAGAACTAAATAAAGAAGCAAAGTAAAGCATCAAACAGAATTAAATTCCAACAACCTCAAGTAACTAACTACCAATATCCAATTTAACCATTCTAAATCCACGAAAAGTCTACAAATACCCAAACCCGTCCACCCGTTCCCAAAAAAAAACCTCCAAAAATCACATCGTCCTCAATTACTTAACAACACCACTAACCAAATTTGCCGGCTCTCCATTAACCGACACCTAATTGGCTTTCGAATCAGTCCAGAGCGGAGATGAAAGTCGCTTTCTCGTGGTTAAAAAATTTTTCTGAAGAGTCATCGCCTAGAGCAACTGGCGCAAAGTGCCCTAATCGAAGAGCTCGAGCGGCCCCGATCTACTGCAAAATCCATTTAGACCAAGGCTGAAGCCTCCATCAGTCAAACTTTCGCGACGAGCTGCCTCTTTATGCTCTACCCTACATCCCTAAGAGATAGATTATATCCGCGTGGAGTTTGGCTGACTAGATGCATATCACCCGGGCGGCTGGGAATTATCAGATTTGATTCGCGAGTATTTGCATTCGTGAGTTTGTAGTGCAGTGATTGGGTTCAAGGTGAGCATTTACGTGGCGTTTAATTAGTGAAATGGAGATGGTAGCTGATGACTGCTACGTTGGTATTGGGAGAGAAGAAACAGAGCGGTGAAATTGAAAAAGTTTATAAAAGTAAATGATATTGTCTTTCTTTGCGGTAGCTAATATTATATTTTTAGCAAAGTTGGCAAACGAAAATTAAACTAGTATACGGAAGACGATAGTTTACTAGTCCCAAAATTTACCTATTGTAATTATAAAACTCACTATCCGTTCCCTTTCATCCTAAAACACCCAACCAAAAACATTTCAACCTCACAGTATTTACACCTAAAATATCCCACCCAAGACTCTCCATCAAAAACCAATCAACCCGTCCTCAAAACCTTCAAATTAAACCAACCCCACCTCCACCCGCTCACCTATCTCTCCTCACCATCTAGATCATCGCCCCGACAAGGCCCCCCACGCATCCACTTCAATTTCCCGTCGCGCGGCCCGTTAAAAGAGCTGCTTTCCGCGTCACTTCCGCAATTCCGTAATCGAATCAATGGAGACAAAGTCGCGCGCCGGATTTGGGCGCGGCGCGCGCGAAAAAAAAACGCGACAGTGCGGATCCGCGCGTTGCTTTCTTGTGCAACGAGATATAGAGGCGCTCTTCAAGGTGAACCTTGAAAATCAATGCCAAAAGCGCCGAGGTCAGGCTGCTGCTCTCTCGCGCGCGCTCGCGCTTTTGTGCGAGTGTATACGGGAGTTTCCGCGTTGGGTTGGGTTTTTGGAGTAAATGATGCGTTATGCGGTTTGCTTTCGGGGGAGGTGGTGGGTTTTTTTTTTATTTGTTTTGGAGTGGGAATTTTGAGGATTGCAAGATGGCCCGAAGCGTTTCAGTACCGTAGAGAAAGTTTCACGCGAACTTTTTTAAGATTGAGGCGTCTCGTGATTTAGAGCGAAAGTTTCGAGCTTTCCCAGATTTTTAACTTTTACGGGCCATCCGAACGAATTACAATTTTAAAAACGCTCGCTTTAATACTCACTACCCACGTCCGAAAAATATCACATCACATCAAGAAAATCGCAACGCAAAAGACATACGCCACAAACCAGCTTTGAAAAATCCAGTAGTCCAAAGCACTTTTCCTCCAACTTTTTCAAAACGAAATTCCCCAACCACATCCTCCAAGCCAGCCTCTAAAACTACTCTCCCGCGTCCCCTCGCTTTTCGATATTGCATGAAACATGCACCACTCCGCGGAAGTGCACCGCGGAGCAGTCCACTTTCCTGCCGCTCTGCACAGACCGAAAAGCATTTTAGTAGTATCCCCCCCCCCCTGGTGTAGTGTATTCGCCTCGGGAAATTGCAGCGCTGTAAAAATTTCTCTGGCTCTTCTTTTTACTGGGCTCTGGGAGCTGGAGCTTCTTGAAATTTTAATGGCCGTCGTTTAGTGAGACGGAGGTGCGAAAGTGCGCTTTTTCTGGGGCTGAAGTTTCGCCCGGTGGGTGGGCGTTGTTTAATTGCGTTAATAATCTATAAAGGATTTCGGATGTTGGACGGCGGGTTTTAGGGTAGAGCTTAAAAATGCAATGATTACAAGGAAAATTCTGTTTTAAAGAATATCTCGCGTATATTCCCCGGTGTAAATATGGACTCTGGATTCGCTGTTAACCAAATGGGTCGAGTTCAATATTCCAGCGCATTAGCCTCGGCTGTTGCATTAAACAAGCCCTCCGCTGCTGTTTTGACAATGGCCGCATCTGAAATTCTGATAACGCAAATATTGACTACCGATCGATCACCCACACAAACACTCGCTTGTTTATTACCTCAAACCGACGCGGGGAAAGCCCGCTTTTTTCCGTAATTCGCGTACACGCTGGCATTCGCTCGGAAACAAACGCGGCGAGCTTCGCCCGGTAAATTCCGCAATCCCAGAAAACAAGGAAAACTCCCCAACCCTGTACATTCGTCAGCGTCAATACATCCGAGCAAAGAGATCCGATAACCTCTGCTAATCGAGAAAGCGCAAAACAACGCTCGCAGCCTCGGGCGGCATGCAGCATCCTGCCGCCTCATTTTCCGATAACCCAGACCCTTCCCACATCCATTCTCGCTTATTCCAGATACAGAAAGAGCCCCGAGCGCGCATGTGGGTATATGCATACGCTCAGCCGGATAGCGCGCTTTTAATTAACTCCCGTGCGCGCCGGCACTCCGAAATTCAATTTCCGCGAGGAGCGCCTTAGGTGGGGAGAACAAGAAAAAGCGCGTGATGTATAAACAGCTACGAGGGTGGAAAAAAAAGCGCGTTCGAATTATCCTGGAGGCGAAGAAGCCGGAGAGGTGCAAATTAACGCGAGATTTATTTGTCTGAGGTGCGCGCTGAAAAAACTCCTGCTTATGTGAATGCGTGTGGCTTGCGTGCTGGACTATCCTGACAGCTTGAACACGTGAGCTTGCGAATATAAAGCTCGGGGTGGGCGACCGCGGGAAAATGCAGTGGAGCTAGGTGTGCGTAGATTGCGAGTGTTTATGAGCGCGCGTTAAAGGACAGTAACGAGGGTTGCTTTCTAGGTGCGGGTTGTGGGAGGAGATAAAGAGTCTAAGAGCTGGAGTTGGTGAAGGTGGAGTGGGTGGGGTGATAAAGATAGAGTGGGGGGAGAAAAAATTGTAAATAATTGCCGGAAAAGTACGTAGTTCCTCTGCCGGCGAAGTTTCCTCTTCCATTTTATTTAACGCGCTTTGGATGGTTGAGTTCTCTGCTCTAAAGCTTTCGATTGGACAAATGTATATATGTATATATAGATATATATAAACTCGATTCTGCGGCGGAGGAGTGTAGTTTTATTTTTACAGTCTAGGTAGGAACGCCCGGAAACTGACATTGCTTTTGAGGAAAGCCCGGAAATTCGGGCGCCATCACAGGAGAGTTTCGGACTCTTCAAGCTCTGTAGGAAATGAGCATATTTATGATGAAAAGGTCTCTCTCAGGCGTTGAGATAAAACGTTCTTTTTTTTTTAATAATGTGTTTTAGCTGGAAAAGCATTTTAAAATCGCGGAGAGAAGATTGAATAAGATTTTTTTATTTAATTTTTAAATTGAACGACTGAATAAATAAGAACAAGTTAAATTTTGTAATAGAATGAATATTTTAACGGTTCATTTGAAATGCAAGAAGACTGAAAAGCAACGAATTGATCCTTTATTTATATATAAACCGAATATCTTCTTGCTAAATGCGATAGTTGAACTTATATAAATTCATAAAGTTTGAATCAAGTATTAAGTAAGTATGGAAGATATAAATATTTTTCATTAAAAATAAAATAATAAAGATTAACTTTCATTGATTTTATTGATTAAAATAATTTTTAATTCAAACCAACTCGGAAATTTAAATCGAATGAAAACGGCAAACTGATAGTTTAAATAGATTTGTTGGAAATAATCTTCATTGACGTTGGAATAAGTAAGTAATATTAATCAACTTATACCCTAGACCTACGCTCCTTCTCAAAAGCCAATCATCTCCAATTCTAAAAAATCTCACAATCATCTTAAAACCTAAACAAAACACATATCACCTCTAATCGCCTCTAAAACACAGCAATCACACAAAGCAGACAAAAATCAGCGAGCTCTAACCCCTCCAAAAAAAAAGAATGCACAGCTGTCGCTATACGTCAAGGATGCATCGCGACACAAAAGAAAAAGCTTAACAATAGAAAACGCGCGACTCCGGACCAGAAGGAACAAGAGCGAGAGTCATAATGCTTCAGCGCGCTAATGCTAGACTATAACGCGCCCGGAGGCTGCAACAAAAGGCGCTAGTAGCGCCGTGTACATTGGAGTCGACGAGCCGGATTTATCGTCGCTTAATCCCACTAGGATATGCTATGAAAATTTATTGTTCCAAGTGAGATTAGTTTTGAGATTTTTTTTTGTAGGATTATTAATGTGTATTGACAAATTGGATTGAGAGTATCAAAGATTGCTATATAAATATGCAGTATGCTATATAAAGTTTGTAATTGTAACAAACTACCTGACACACTAAATTTTCACCTTTCTCAAAACCTCAAAAATTTAGTACGACAATACCTTACACTATACCAAGATGACTCCTCAACTCCTGGCGTACAGCGAAATCTTTACAAGCCCCCATAACTACTTCCCCGTCCATAATTTTAACCGCGAGACGGAAAAATTCTCCAGCCACATAGAACTACGAAACACGTGCGCGGAAAGGAGCAGTAACGTATGCAAAAGGCGCGCTCGCGAGGTGAAATAAAAGCGGGACTTTTCCCGATGATTTACGCCTTCCACGAGCGCCGGAATCTCCACGTGCATACATTTTAATTGGATTCTTCTCCGGGAGTAATACGATTGGCCGGAGCCGCGAGGAAAGAAATGTATTAAGCTGCTTTCTCACTCTGAAGTGGAGAAAGTTTCTTTTTTGAGAAAAAAAAATATGAGAGTTCTACTTCGTCCGACCATAGCCCGGCCAGATCTACTTAAAATTGTTCTCGATGGCTCCGTGTGCTTTAGAGCTCGGACTTTTCCTTTTGATGTTTTAGTTTGGAATTTTCCCATTTGACGTGGAAAGTTTTGTGCCCGACTGAGCCCTGATGTAAATGTAATATCGGAAGTTTGGTAAAAAATTGTTTAACGTCGCCGGAGTGCTCCAAAAAAGAATGTTAATTTGGCAGTGAACTTTTTCATTTCGGCCGCTACACTCGCACTTCTAGCAAGCCGTCTACTTCGCAACAACAGTGAAATTAACTATTGATCAAAAACATAAGCAGCGCACGATTTACTGGCTCATTAGAACGAACTCTAACCTCACACGCATTGCCTTTATGAATTTCAAATGTCCATTAAAACTCCGGCAGCATCGATAATCAGCTTTCCAACTAAACCCGCCGACTTCCATAAACAAAAGCCGCACCGCGAGCTCGGCGGACATTAGAATTTCAAAACTCCCGCGCAAGCTCTCGACTTTCCACTTTTGTTCAGCGTAAGAATTTCAAAATTAGACGCTCCCTCGTCGAGCAAATAAGAAAACAAACAGCCCGAGGCAGTCGGCTGAATCCCCGGCGCGTATATAAGGCAGCGCGGCACAATAGACATAAAGGCCGGATGCAAAATGTCTCTTTTGCTCTCAAGTGAGTTTCAGAGGAAAGGCACTCGTGTGTGTTATAGTCGGCACTTGAGAAAAGCTGCCGCCGGCCGTCGCCGACACGTTTGCGCTTATTTCGGCTGGACGGCGTTTTTTTTGGGTATTTATTTGATGAGGAAACGGAGGGTTACGGTAAGGTTATGGAGTGTTTTGGGTGGGTTGGTTTAGATTTTTGGCAATTTTGTTGATGTTCTGCTTTCGGGTGGGAAGGAATGAAAGATTGTAAGTTTTTAGTCAGTGGTTGTAGGATTTTTTCGTAACTGTGCGTTGCGCGATAATTGAAGTTTGAATTGTATGAGTGGTAGAGTTTAAGTTATAGTAAAAAAAACTATATATATGGTGTATCAGTAGATTTGGCACTCAAGTGAAAATTTTCCTTTATGGCTATAAAATAGAGGTAGGTTTAAAAGATAATATTTTCACCAGGGTATCAATAAAGTTATTGATGTGTTACTTCTAAGTACATTGATTTTTTATGTGAAGCGATTTTTCCTAGATCAATTTACACCTAAATACCAAGCAAATTTTCTAGAATAAATAAATAGTTAAATAAAAGTTGAAAAAGAAAATATTAGTTTTTAATCTAGGCGCTCTACATGCAGCGTCATTCGCAGCTTGATTTACAGTGTTTGAATTTTCATCTAGCAAATACCAGCACAATATGACTAGTTTGCGATTCTGCTCAGAGTGGAAGTATTCGTTCATACAGCCGTACAATTACGGGGGAGATTTATCGTCGCGATGCAAAACACAAACTGAAAAAGAAATACAGTCCTAAAACTAGGATAAACACATTTTCGCGTTTTCCAGAATTAGCTCGGATCGATGCGCGAATTTATGCTAGAACTATTCCTTAACTGCACCTATCGTGCCGGAATCCCGCGTTTATTCAAACTCTCTTCCGAATCAACATTCGCATACACCAACCCCCAGCAATCACAATTCAATAATAAAACAAACAGCCCAATGCAACTTTACCACCCCCTCCAACTCCTCCCTCAAAAAAAAAAAAAAAAAATTCCACCCATCCGCTAAACCCTCCGTAACCACCCACACCCCTTAGAGCTGCAGCCGGTCGCTCATCCCTCTCTGGCCTCGTAACCCCGCGAGCTAAACGCGCGCGCGCGCTCGCCCGGCCAAAGGACGAGCCGGAGAGGGCTGCTCTCGCAAGGTGCAGTCGAAAAAGCGGCCGAAAGCAGAGAGAGAGAAGGTAACAGCCGGCTGACGTGCCAGCAGCGGCACCGAAAGAGAGAGAGAGAGAGGAAAAGTGGGTCGCTCGATATCCCTTTTGCAGAGCGCGCCCTAGTGTGTGTGGCTGTGTGCGAATGTCTGTGCGCGGGGGCGGCTTTTATAACGTGCGCAAAGTGTGTATATGTATGCGCGCTCGGCGCTGTGGAGTGCGCTGATTAGCGCGTGCGAGCCGACACTTTTCTCGGCTGATAGCGCTGGGAAGGTTTCAAGGTCGGGGAATGCTGGGCACTCGTTTTTCGTGTGTTCTCGTGGGTTTAAAAGTATGCGTATGCATATATGCGTATAATATCTGAATCTAAAAATGCAAAACCACATATTCTTTGTATAAAACGGCTTATTCGGATCTGCACTTTGAATAAGCTGTTTTCCACTTTTTCAATTTTAGACAGTAGATATGCAAGCTACGATGCCCGCTTATCTCGAGTGTGCAGCGAAAAGGACCCGTCGCTCGCGGTTATTAGTTCAATTGTCGTCTTTCACGCGCCCAAGCGGCTTGAATCTTGCTTCTCTTGCATCAGCGTACCGCTTTCGTATCTTTATCCAAAGAGCTTTCGGCATTAAGTATACCACGCTTTCTCCAGCCGGTATATAAATGACATGACGTCGGTTTCGAGTACTATTTTTTCTGCGTAAAGATAATGGTTTGGTTTGTTGGCATTGAGCAGTGCAATCGCGGCTTCATATCTGCGCAATCTCGAATACAAGTTCGTTTGCAACGTAAGCAATTTCCAAGTTACACTAAATCAAAGAAAAGCTCGCACACGCAAATAAACCAAAACCACCTCGACAACTGAAATCCGGCCTCGCGGATTTCTTACCGTTGCTCTCGCAAAATCCGACTTCCAATTTCATCCTGCAAAATAAAGAAAACTATACACAATACGAAAATCCCACGTAATACCCACAAAAACTTCCGAGCCTGCACATCCGCATACACAGCCCACTACTTCCTCTCTCCCTCTCTCAGAGCCCCGAGAATCACGCGGTTACGCAATCGCCTTAATGAACCTGCCCTCCATCCGCATCTGCGCTCGCGCCCCCGCATTATAAATTTTTGCCCTCGCCTGAGCTCTCGGCACATATGAGTTTATTGGCGAAAGGCATCGACGTATACGTAATGCAGTGCCGCTCGCGAGTGCTGGTATATAATGACGTCACGCGCCAGCGCCCGGCTTTGCTGCTACATACACGTGCCAGCTGCATTTTCGTTAGGAATCTATATGTAGGCAAGAGCGAGAAAAATCCAGGCTTTTTCGGGTCGTGTGTAGGAGGTGGCGTTTTCGTAGCGGGGGTTGTGGTGCGCGTTTGGCTTGGGTGTGAATTGAAAGTTGAAGGAGAGTGATGTAAGGTTGAGAATGAGGATTTGTATATGTGCAAGTATAGTTTGGCTGCTGAGAAGTTGAAAATATTTTTCGAGAATTTTAAAGCTGTTTGGGGAGATGGAGGTGGGAATTGAGTCGGGGACGGTTTGTATTTTCGGCTGTATTTAGCTTTAATTTGATGGCCTTTGTAAATATTTTACTTGCTGTGCAAAATTATGGCGGTGCGAAAACCTCCTTGTTATTGAGAATGTGAGAAAGCATTATTTTTGTTTAATTTTTAACTCTATTAGATAGAGATCCCCGGTACGTTGTTGTTCTCGATAGAATAATAGAAACATTTATAAAAAATTTTGTGTAAATTAAAAATTTAGTTTATTATTACAAGGATTTTCCATTATTTGGTTTTTAAGATTAAATTATTTTTGTTCTCGATAGAATAATAAAAACATTTATAAAAAATTTTGTGCAAATTAAAAATTTGGTTTATTATTACAAGGATTTTCCATTATTTGGTTTTTAAGATAAAATTATTTTTCATAAATAATTTGTGTTTTTCGTGAGTTCTTAATTGCTGGTTGCTTGTTTCGATAAAAATAAATTAGATTTTAATTGGGGAAAATTTGAAGCATAGGTATAATTTGTACGTTCCTGCGCTCTAATTTTTGCATTTTTACATTTAAGTAAAGCAATTTGAGAAAAACATTATTTATTCGAATTTTAATTGCAGCTGTAAAAATTTTTAATAAGTTATACAATTAGTATCTCGAAATAAAAAGTGGTCGCTTCAATTTATGTCAGAATTTTTCATCATAAATTCATGAATTTTGACACTTTTGATTATCCGTAAGATAAAAAATACGTTTTCCGCGCTCTAAAATTTTTAAAAACACCTTTTAATGGCTGATTTTATCATTGACCTGAATTTTTTACAAAGTACTTTACGCGCATACCAAATTTGCGAATTCATTTGAAACTCTGTTAAAACAAAAGAATGCAAAGAATTATTCAAAGCATCTATTTTTAGAAGTTTTTTAATCACATTATGTAAGAAAAAAACTCTGTAACCGGTGAACATCAGTTTTTCTCAAATAATTAAAAGTAATATGATTCGCCGTAAAAAGTTTTAAAAAGTGCTTAATTAATCTTGTCATTCTGCAGCGAAAGAAAAAACCATGCAGCAAAGATAAATAACTAACTACAAATCAGAACAATTAAACACACCGCTGCCACACCTCTTCATCTCAAAGCAAAAAGCTCCCTATCAATATCTCAATTCCAAAAAAAACATTTCCACACAGTCAACCCTCTAATCCATTTCCTCAACGCAATAAGATCCTTAGATAGACCAGACGATATAAAGAAGAGCCAGAACGAATCGACAGATCCTTGAAAAATTGAATATTTAGGAGGCGAATGGACTGAAGGGACTCGGTGCAATATAAACCCGGAGACTAGGAGCTAGCAATGGTGGCTGTATAAAAAGGGGAAAGACGAGAATCGCCCATATGCTTGGAGAGACAAATGGTGAAAGAGAGAAAGAAGAAGACCCGTGCTAACGCGCGGTCCGATAACAAGAGTAAGGAGTCAGGGGCTTCCTCGACCTCTGCCTTCTTTCTCTACTCTCTCTTCCTTTACCCGCGAGAAAGAGAGCTATTATTCTCGCGAGTGGAAGCTTTACTTATATTTCTCTTCTTTCCGTTCGATTTCGTTGAAGTGGCTGGGTGTAAGTTTGAAAATTCAAAAAGATTTGAGTGTAATTTTTGGAAGGAGATTATTTATGTGGGATAGGTTATGGTCTGTATTTAAGTGGACGAATGGTAAGTGTAAAGCGAGGTGTAAAGACTATCGGAAACCTGTAGAAGTTCAATATTAAATTGCGTTTAGAGAATTTGAGTTCAGAATTTTTTGTTGAGAAGTAGTTGTTTATATATTAAAAAATTAGTAGCAGGCATAATTAATATTGAAATAAAGTAAATATTTATTTTGAAGAAAAGATGTCTAAATTTAGATCGGTTCTTATGAAGTGCTCCAGTTAGAATTGCAATATTTTTTAACTAAGGTACTTTTTTAGTATCGTATATTCACAACATTAAATAACCAAACAATAAATAAATGTGCGTTTTACCTTGGAAAAAGTGAAATATTATTCAATATTAAACCATTCGCAATGAAGCATTTTCAATTACAAAACCTAAAAATAATATATTAATTACATACTTCTCTAAATATCATCAAATAAAAGTTAATAGTAAAATAAATAATTAAATAAAACAAACCAAAAAAGGTGGTCATAGTTGTTACTACAGTTAGAATTTCGACTAGCGAAATATCTTATAACACAGGTACTTTTCGTTTAGCCTTATATCTTTCTTATTCATTCATATTCGAGTATTCACATTTGGGTTGACACATTAAGGTATTTTATATTGACACATAGTTAGTTAAGCAGTACGAGTTTCCATATTCTTTTTTCATTACGATTATTAGTCTGAGGTTTCACATTTTTCCCATAGATCACAAGAGTTCAATCATTGTCTTAACAATCTACCTGAGAAACATCGGACCACCCATGAACGTTAATGCACTTTCGGCGTAATATATACTAATCAAGCCAAAACCTCGCCGCTTGCGGGCTCTGAAGCCACCACCTAGCGGATGAAAGCAGTACTATGCCTGGGCGCGGGACGCAATTTTGAGAGGGCGCGAATTTTAAAAATCGTACGAACACGATAATCGGCGTATAGGGTTATATACCTATATTACAATGTAATTATGATCATTTTTTAATTTCGCGAATAGATGCTAAGTTTATAAACAATTTAAGTTTACATTTAACGTTATAAATTTTTTATTGTCTAATCTAAATTAATAGAAACGATTGTATAATTTTTTTCTGTTAATTACAAGCTATTGAACTGTAAACATGAATAAAATATTATTCGATATATAATATTACTTGTTTAATTTTCATGAATATAACATAATTAGCATAAAAATATTAAGTCCAAAAGCGCATTATAAGTAATCTTTGATCTCAAATACTTTGTCTGGTTTACATAAAAAATAATGATGTTGTTTTTATTATTGTTTTTTGCACCACGTATTTATATACTAATTAAATAGTAATAAAAAATAATTATTTTATCAAAATAAACGTTAGTAACAAAGAGCTGTAGTATACTATTACAATTACGAGTAATTTAAAAATATCCTCACGTTAATTATTTTAAATTGAGCAACAGCGACCGACCTCTCATTATTACGAGTATTTTAAGAAAGTGTAAAACTGTAGTATGTAGTTTTAGAAGTTCTCCTTCTTTATTAATGACAATCAGAATATAATGCAAGTAAACAAGTACTTGGATATAGACCATTTCTAATGAATTTAATACCAACTAATCCAATCTCAACTCAAATTAAATTCCCACATTAAAATTCCCCAACAATACTACAAACGCTCCCAACCTCCAAACATTCATTCGCAAACACGTCTCAGCCTTACATCAAACAACTCCCGGCAAAGCACTCGCCCGTTCTTCATCCCTCGGAATTTCGCAGAAAAGCCAGCGAACGTAACGTACATAAATTTTTCTTCCTCATACCTAAACACGCACACCTATACACCCCCGACACACGCGAGAGTCAACCTTTGACCCCGCAGGCATTTTTCGCGAGCAATTGAATTCGGCCTTTTTCCCTCTCTTTCGCCTCGTATTTATGTAAGGAATAAAAGGGCGGCTCTTGGTGGATCAAAGGGGTAAATCGCACTAGTCGGTTCTGAAAGTCTTTTATCCTCTTTTGTTTTTAGAATCGTCAGAAGGAGAGGAGAGCTTTGAAGGGGCCATTGATTTATTTATTCGAGCGCTCTTGAATCGGCTGCCTTTTGTTTCCGCGGGCTGCCTGTGGATATGGAATCGTGTGGGTATATTCAGTGGAGGGCGATTCTGGGTTGGGTAATTGTTAAATAATAGAGAGGGAGAAGGGGTGAGATTCGTCGAGCGTAAGAGAATAATGATTTTCTTAGGATGGAGATAAACTTGGTTGAACTCGGGGAATCGTGATTGATTGGATTCTATAATGCTGCTGTTGTTGTTGTGGAAAAGGTTAAGTGTTGTGTAAGTTGTGTTTATTGATTTGTCTGGCGTTTGTTAGATGACGGTGTTAATATTGAAATTTATAAAATTTAGTAATCCTTCATTTTCTTACGATGTAACGTTATAAATTAATTAATTATCGAGAAATAGTTAATAGTCGATTGATGTAAAAAAACGTGTAAAATTAATAGGTATTGTATCAGAATTTTAGAGGTAATGAGTCAATGCACCCATCTTCCTTATTCTTACGTTCTAAAAAAAATATATCCTTCAAGCTATTGATTCTCTTTCTTATGCGGTGCACGACTGAAAAATAAAAAGCCTTCATCTTACGTTTTTGTTTTCAGTTTGCAAGATTTTTTATTTATATTTCAGTGTGACAGTATTTCAGTTTTTATCACGATAATTCTTTTAGATTCTTACAGGCTTTGTAACTTCGGTAATTTTCAATACCATGAAAAGTTTCTTTTTCTTGCATTTTTGGCAGTGAGTTGTCTTATGAGACAGGTGTCGCTGCAACTCCGATACGCCACCGTACACGTTTAATAGAGTTTATGTGTCATTTTGGACAAATATTGGATCTACAGTTTACCGAACCACCAGAGTCACGGTGTTAATTTTAGCACATAAACTTTTTACGAAAAAAAGTCAGAGGTGCCACCGTGGCTCTATCCATGAAAAGTTTAATATTAAAAATATGAACATAATCTCATCATACCTTATCATTTTTATTAATTTAAAGTCAAATATAAAAGTATGCACTTTACGTTGAAACTGTAAGTCGATTATGTTTCCATTTAATAAAATAATCTTATTCCCTTCATCGCATATTCAAAATTAAGTTATCCATCTGACTTTTCAAAATCGTTGAGTATATTCCAACACTCTTCAATCATAACCAAATTTTCCCAATCACCTATACCTCAAAATAAAACCAATCCCCAACACTATACATTAACAAAACGAACGCCGACATAATAATAATTCCCGTGCACTTTTCTATCTCGACCCATAAACTCCGTTTATAAACACAGCACAAAACAATCTTAAGCACCCATTTAGCGGTGAACAAGCGCGCGCTCGCGCGGCAAAAACGTTCCCCCGCGTCCTCAGCATTAACGAGACAACATCGGCATCGCGAGCAGTAAGCCAATTATTCCAGCCTTGCAATTTTTGCCCGAGCAAACGTCATAACTGGCGCAAACGAGGCACAAGAAGGAAAAAAAAATAAATGGCACCGTATACAAGTACGTAGCGCGCTCCCGGCAAAAGGAAAATCTAAAACCATCGTGCACATCGCGATAGCGAATAGCTCTCTCATAAAGAGGATATATATAGCCGGAGCGTTGCGTTATGCACGCGCTCTTGGGTATGTATGAGAGTGTATATAGTTCGGCGGCTAAGAGAGTTCAAAGCCAAGAGGCTCGGTGAGTCGATGAAAAGTGAGCGCGCTTATGAAGATGGAATGCCGTATCGATTTTTAAGAGAAATCAGCCTAGGGTTGCAATCTAAGATCTATGCGCATCGATGCAAGTCGATGGGATTGTTGTGTATGTGTCGAATGGTGTGAGTGGGTGAAGGGTTGTGGAATAATGGGGTTTGGAAGCTTGAGGGCGTTTGGGACAGGTGAAGGGAAAGGTGGATGGGGAAGATTAGAAAGTTTTTTTTTTCGATTGAAAATGACATTTTCTTATAAAGAGATTTGAAACGAAATCTCTTTTGTGAAATGATTTTCTTGTTTTGAGAAAGGACGTGCATTTGTAAGGGAAATATATGGTATTTGTAAAATTTTAAAATATGAAGGATTGACCCTTTTTTTATCTTGTTATGCAATAATGGTTTATTTTTATATAATGATAATATTATTTAATAATATTTTTTTGTAATTAATATGTATGCTTTTTAATGAACGGAAATATTCATCAATGCATTTACTTATTTATTCAACCGGAAATGCATAAAAGTATATAAAAATAATATGTTAATACAATTTTTCTTTAATAAAGCAGTATTTGTATTTGCGAAAATCTTCCGACAAAATGTTACCATACCGCGCTCAAAAAATGTCGAAAATGTACCAAATGTTTTCCAATATCTAAGAATATTTCAAAAATTAAAAAAATCTTATTTGCTGGTTTATATTGCGCTATTTCGTTTCACGGCTGCCAATTGCAATGCATAGACATTTTTTCCTCGAACTTTTTTTGAGTTTTGCTGATCGCGTGCGGGGGCTCATTGCATAATCTGATGTGGAGAGCGCATACATGACCAGATTGTATCGAGGCCAGCTTTTTTTGTTTATTAAGAATATTTGACCCCAACTTGAAATAGAGATATTTTTATAAAGCCACCTATAAATACGTGAACGTTGTTATATTTTAGTTCGTGTTTTTATTGTGGAGTTAGGAATGAAATGAAATAATTAGATTTTAAAAATAAAGAGCTAGAAATTTCCTGAAAAAATGTTAAAAACTTCAAAATAAAAAAAATTAAGGAAACTCGTATACTATACTATGAAACAGTCAAACCATTACCTAAAATTAAACATCATTTTTTCATAAGACATTAAACTTCTGTGAAATGCTCAAAATCAAATATTAAACTAACGAGTATTTTAACACGACCAACGAAATAACTAATAAAAAATTAAATGAAAAATTATTTAACAGTATTAACTTTACACTGCTACCTTTTTTCTGAGCAAATAACATTTTACAATGTTATACATAAGTAAAGACTTTGTCTACGTTATGATTAATCCGAAATATTTTTCGCTGCTTCAGCAACAAATAGCTTTTAAATTCAGCAAACCCAGTCATGATTTACATAAATATATCTACAGAACCTTAATAACGACATTGCATACGTCATCAAGAAATCCAACTCTACTTCAAACGTCCCTCCCCATTAAAAATTAGCTTGGTTTAAACTACCCTTCAAACGCTCATAAGCACGCACACGTCGGACATTCGATATTTTAACAACTCCGTATACCGTCCACCCGCAACCTCATATACTAAAAGCGACGAATTTAACGACTCAACGAACTCGTCCACATTCAGTCAAGCCACCCCCTCTTCCTACTCAAGAAGATCAACCTAACCAGTCGAATTACACCGGTCGCAGAGCAGTAAAACTGGCGCTGCAGGTGAAAGAGAAACGACAGACACACACACTCGCACACACACATAGAGCGGCTAGCTCTCCTCATTTCCATAGCGTGGGAAGTCCTCTAAGGGTGGCCGCGCGCGTTTGCGGAGCACTTGTAGCACTTCGGCTCTAGGCGCGCGTACACGCGCACCGTACATATATACGTCTGTCGTGCGAGGCTGCTGCTCCCGATTTCCAAGCGCGCAATCCGATTTTCGCGTCGGACGAGCGTTCGAGTTTACGAGTCACAGAGGACTGCCCTGCTCTCTGTCTATGCGTGTTAGGTTTTTTTGGATTAGTACTGTTGGAGATCGATGTAGTTATTGAGTCTTGCTATTTTGAGTTTGCAAATTTTCGGGTTGCGATGTGGATGGAGTAATGAGGTGGGGCTGAGAATAGGTGGGAAGTGGTAGGAGTAGGTGAGAGGTGGGTTCGATCGCTTTTGGGTTTTGTATATGTTTTTGGTTATTTTTATGTGAGAGTTTTTGTAAAAAAAGGTGTAAGGAATACGTGATTTCGTTTTATCTTTTTCTGTCAATTACATATATACTTCTATCAAATTGAAAAGAAGATTAACTATACGTTTAGTAAATTATTCAACAGGAAATCTGTACTATATTAAATTATTATTTAAACCTGAGGTCACGTTGCCAAATCTTTAGAAATTAATGCATTATTAATCAAGTAAGAAAGTGCATAATACCATTACCAACGCCAATAATTAGCAATCTTTCTTAAACCACCAAAATTCGCAAATAAAACCGGATATCCAAGAGTTTTGGAAATATCTCTCATCTTATTCCCAATATAGTCCCGCTCGATCCTCAAGAAATACATATATACCCAGAACGAGAATCGTCCTAATTTTCTAGATCCGGGCGTGAAAATTCAGAGAAGATTGAAAACGGTATAGGCGCACATAAGGCGCAGCTTGCGCGAGTGCGCGCTTTTATTACGTCACTCTCTAGCCGACTTTTTTGCAGGCGATGAATAAAAAGACAGCTTGGAAATAGTTTTCTCGAACAATTGGCGCGAGAATATAACCCTCGAGTTTCCTTCTGATTGAAGTTATTTTTTTACAGTTTTGTGGAAATAATGATTCTTTTTAATTTATTCGTGTTAATGTCGCGCGGCTTCCTTTCATTTTTCATTTTTCATATCTAAATTTTATAATATATTTTTTAAATAAATTTTATGGTTATTTATTTTGAAAGATTAAACGTAAGAAATAATGCATTGAATTTTCGTAAAGTAATGTTAAAAATTATTCGCAAAATTAAAAAGATCTGAATGCATATATGTACTAGAAATGTAGTAACAATAGTTAATGTCTAATAAGCTTGTCTAATATTTCTTTCGTTAAACATGTGAAATTGATTAATATCAAAGTTCAAAATGTTCATACATTCATAATTTATAATAACGATCAATTATAATAATAGTACCTTATCCTTTGTCTTATCAATATAATCCTGACCGATAAAAGCCACTAAGTGATAAAATTTTAAATGAATATTAAAACTGCAGGTCACTTTTAATAACATTTCTCATATCAATATGGTCTACTTCTTCAAATTACATAGCTCCATTAGCAATAAATGATATCGCTTTTAAAATGATCGTATTCAAAAGGTAAAAGAAGTGATGCACCTTACATGCTTCCCGGACATATTTCTTTCTATAACTTATTCATAAAAGTTTAAATGTTTCGAGAATATTATATATACAATGCGATGTTTATCGACTTCTGCTTTTTATAAACGAATTTTTAAATAATTAATAATACATACGATTAAAGAAGATCAATTGACAAAATAAATTCTTTTCCTAATATAAAAAATTTAGAGAATATAAAAAACTGAAACTATAAAAAGCTTCGCAGACGAAAGAGAATTTAGATATTTATACTCTACAAGTCAATAATAAATTCGTTTTCAAGAAAACTGATAAAGTTCATTATTGACTATCCAGCTCCTTCCATTTATAAATAAACGACATCGCCAAGCTCACCTAATCCCCAACCCTGAATCACAACGACACTTCCACCATCATTATCCCAACATCAAGTACTTAAAGAAAAACTTTAACAAACCTTCCCAAAGCACTCTTGCCTAATTACCTCAGCGCGCACAAATAACAGCCTAACCAACATGCAGCTTACGCAAACTCCCCACTGTCTTCCTGGTCCCCCTTTGAATGCGGCTCTTCCGCATCACGCAACTCGGCGAACAAAAACACACGCGCACCTACCTATGTATAACTATATAATCCTCTTCATTCATAAACCGCGGTCCATTCATGGTTCGCTGCGTCCTCGCATAGCGGAGCGAACACACCGCGATTAAATGCTCTGCTCTCTTTTTGTTTGAGCGTTTATGTATGGGAGGACCTTTATTGGATTTTAAATTCGGCTTGATCGTTTTGGAGATGAGGTTTTATTTATGGAGGGAATGGGATGGTGTAGGGGAAGGTGAATTATTTTTTAATGGAGGGCTATGTTGAATGGGAGGTAGAAAACTAATCCGGTTCTTTTTTAGATTTTTGCTTGATTAATTGAGAGGGGAGTTCGTGGAGATGGGGTCAATAGTTTTTATCGGATGAGATCCGTATTTTTTTCTGGAAATATCGGAATTGTTCAATAGGTCATTCTAAAATGCAGATGTACCTATTAATTATTAACTTTTAATCTGTTTTATAATTTGTTTATAAAATCTTTAAATTAGGAATGATTATCTGTGTGACTCATAAGTGCAAAATTTTATGTCTCTCAAACTCACGCAATCAGTAGAAAATCGCTACAATTTTAATGTCTATAAAAATTAGGCCTAATCTAAAATATCAAAATTCGATATCAAAAGTATTCAATCGTTAGAGTTCTAACCGCTGTAACCCCTCTTGAGAGCCTAATGAGTAAATGGTCGATCGAGAGTTAATCTTGGAACGAGGAATTGCAATCAGTTTGAAAGTGGTTTTACTCTCCCTTGACGCACTAATGCGTATGAGAACAATTTAATTGTTCTAGGAACTCCGTCTAAATGAATTCTTTTTGCCAACTTCACTCAAACTTTTTCAAATCCAAACAATGTTCTCTAACTATCAAATAATAATAGTTAGACAGGTTTAATAGTCATCGGATTGTGATGGTTATTTCGACATTATTAAGTACATAAATTCTCATCGAATGATGCTCAAATCATGATTGAATTGCGCTGACCGTTCATTATTTTGTACAGTTTGAATTTGCGCTTAACGATAACATAAAATTATGCACTTCAATTTTTTATTCTTATGAGAGTGTTCTTAATTTTATTCTGTTAAAGTGGCGCTGGTAGAAGCTTAACGGTAATCTAGCTAATTTTCCGTTAATTTTATAAAATTAACGGTAAATTAGCTAGATTACCGTTAAGCTTCTACCAGAGGGCAATTAACATCATTAGCGTCAACACCTTTTGATATTATAAGAAAGTAAAAATATCTTATTGTAAAAGTATTTATTGTCATTTTTTAAAATCATGATTTAGATAATTAAATTTTATTAATTGCAATAATTAATTTGACAAGTTTTTTAATTAAGAAATAAAGGCTACACTAATCTATCTATCAAGTAAACGATTTATCAAGTATTTGTATAAATGCACGCTTGCAATTCTAAAAAAAGGTAACAACGGATTCTTTAACGAGGAAGAGTATCATTCGTTTTAAGCTTAATGAAATAGCGTTGCTTATTCATGACCGAAGATAATTAGCATAAGTAAGGAAGTGTTGGGTGAAGTTGCAGATGGATGAAATTATTGTTTGTACCTATATAATATCTTCTATAAATATATAATACATTTTTAACAGACATAAATTGTTTCCCAATCTATAGTTTAAGCTTCTAAAAATATTTACTGATTCTAGAACTTTGCATAAATATAGTTTTATTAACAATTAACACCCATGCTAAATTTCTAGAAAATTCACCGTTTCCTTTCTAAGATATATTTGATCAAAGTTCATTAATTTTACATATATATAGATATACTGCAATAGAAAAAGTTAAATATTGAATGAATGTCGATCTCGAATTTTCTCGAATCAGCAAATATTTCTTAAACATAAACTGTAGATTGGGAAACAACTACTTTAAGCTATAAGTATATTCTCTATATGAAAGCCGATTTTGTAGTATCAATCTACTAACGTCCAAAAGAGTACCATTGAAATTATTAGTATATTTCTGAAACTTTTTCGTATTATCAATGTTTGTATTTGGCCCAGGAGACCATAAGTATGAGTGTCGTTATCATAAAATAAGTTGAATAAAAAAAAAAAATTAAATAAAATCAAATTCAATCAATAACATATAATAGAAGGCAATTTCAATATTAAGATTAAACTGAGCTACATATAATAAAGGTAAATTAATATTTTTAATTATCTTATAGATTTATTTAAAGTTGAGATTAAGATCCTTTGTATCAAAAAGAAAAAAAATTTTTTAAGCTCATTTTGTTGAAAAGTTACGTTAGATTGAAATTTTTGACAAAAGTATACATCTTTATTAAAGCTTTTTAAATTCAAATGTTCCGATATAAATATATTCAAACGGTACAAATTTTTTGTATTTCAAATCTCCCTGGTAGAAATTTTCACCGTCAAATTATAGCTATTCCACTTGAATTTTCTATTCATTAGGGAACACTCTTTAATAAAATTACGCGATATGTGGAGTTATATACTATATATATATATGTGAACATATTATAATTATCAATTTATATCCTAACATGCATATTAATGACACTTCACCATCTGCTTCTCTTTAATACTCTACTAAACCTCCAAAACGCGACCTATTGCATCATTTCCCTAATATTTCCATAACTTTATACAATAATCATATAGATTATAAAATAACAAACACTCTAAAATCAACAATCACTCAACAAATAAAATCCACATCACGCACCAATCACGCGAATGTTATTAACTCCATTTATTGCAAACCACATGGACATGCGCTCGTTCGAGCGGTCATCTATTAATTGAGCGAAATGCGCGCATATAACCGATTAAATGAAAAAGCCACGCGCTGGGTAACATCAGCCGATATATATGCACGCGGCAAAGACGATTTTCATACTGTCAGCTCAGCATTCAATGTACGCCTATTTTCCTTGATTGGTATAATTTAGCGTTAATTTATGTTGTGGTAGAGCACGCCGTGATAATTTTCAATCGAAATGCTGAAGTTGCGATTGGAGTTGGAATTACGTAAACGATCGATGGAAAAGGATGGTTTGAATGGTTCGTTTATGAGTGTATTTTTATTGGAAAGATAAAGGGTTTTGTAATTATGGAGGGAGGGATGGGATCGATAATGTATATAATGTGTTTTAATGACTATTGTAATTGCTGATTCATGGTTGAATAATTTTCATAATTCAATTACCATTATTTAAAAGATAAAATTGTTTGTTCTTTTTCTGTACTTATTTCCATTACTTTTACTCATTTATTTAAAAATTTATCAATCATTTTGGTTTTTAATTATTTAGTTACTAAATTATTCAAAGCCTTGCATTGCATATTCTCATTAAATTTTCAATTTCTCATCAATTTTATATCGCATTCTAATGAGATTATATTCAACTACCCAGTAACGAGAATGAATTAAAAAAAAAGTAGCTATATAAAAAAGTCGGTAATATTTTTAGAATTTTGTAATATACTTCGGCTTGACGTTTGTTTAAACTAGCTTTAGTGTCTGCAAATTGAACTATTTCAAAGATTCCAATCTTTAACCCTAGAGCATCGCGTTACGTAATCTTGCAGACGGTTGTATCTATGTCGGTCGTACTTTTGACTTGTTCTACTGAAGTGAAATAAATGCGGGGAAAATTATACTGCTTGTGAAATGGCCTGAACAATCGTTAGTTTGTTATCTTTGCATATATCAAGAGATAATAATAATTTGAAACATTAAATTTGTTGGTCGAAATATTTTTTATGGAAAATCAATTGTCGTAATAATATTTAATAAGCAGAATACATTTGCTAAATTATAAATTTTGCAAAATTATGAAGATTAAATAAATTATTCAGTAGACAGTAAATAACTAATGTAGCCTAAAATTAGTATATATAAAATTTTCAATATTCAAGAATTCTCACAGATTATTATAAATGTTGCATTATTCATATAATGCATATAATATTATAAAACATGAAATTTTGATATCAATTTAATTTTAATTGTTTAATTTTTAATACATTCAATTAATTAATTTAAAAAAATTCAATTTACAGAGTTTGAGTCGTGACTTTGCTTAATTAGAGTAAGAGTCGTAAAAAAGTTAAACAAAAATAGAAGAGATATTAAAATTAGCAGCATAAGAAAAATTTTTTAATTGTCGAAAATAGCATAAAATATACAAAAATGAATACAACTTATTTTAAAATTATATGACATTTTGAAAATCAACGATTTAGATCGAAAAATATGTTCAGAAAATTCGTAAGACTTCCGATTGCGCATAGGGGTTACATAATCTGCGTAAGTAAATATTTGAATGAATCCACTTAAATTCACTGAATCCTCGATAAAGTCGCTACTTTTATTTAACTTTTACTTCAGATAATTTCTCTGAAAGAGAATTTAACGATCCTACTATTAATTTAAAGTTGAGAATACGATCCTCGGAACCTCAAAGGGTATAAGGTAACAAAGAACGCTTACATTTTCAGATAATCTTATGAAACTAAGTTACAGAATAAGAAAAATACTCATTTTAAAATAGCAATTACCGAATTTTTCTTCGAAACACCACGTCATCGACCTTTAGTACTCTATACCACCAGCATTATAGGTCAGCGCAACGAAAAATCCGAAACTCCCTAAACCGCGCCAAACATCCCAGAACCACCTAACTTCAATCCACTTCACTCAAACAAACTTTCCCTTCAATCTCAACCCAATCCCAACAACTTCACCCAAACTCATACTTCCACAATAAAAAAAAAAAAAAACACCCGATATAACCTTTTCGAACAACAAAGCGCATAACAATCTTACCGTATCGGAAGGTCGCCGCGAGGACGACAAGCAGCGTGGCGGCCGCCGGAACCCGCTGGATCCTCATATCCTCCGCTTCACCCTTAACGTAACGGCTAAAAAATTCTCCCGCCAACAGCAACAACAAACAACAACCGACGTTTCTCCTTATACAAAAAGCAAGGGGAAGCACGAGACACTGGCACTTTCTATATCACCGGCTCATGTGTGTGCTACTCTCTATCTCTCTCTCTCTCTCTCTCTCTCTCTTTCTCACAGCCCTCTTTCTCCTTCCAACCCCGCGGGAAGCCTTACCTCGACTGAAAAGAGCGCGCGCGCGAATCGACGACTAGACCTCTGCGCCCCCCCCCCTCTCCCGCGTGTGTTTATATGCACTTCTTTCCGCGTATATAAACTGGCGCGCGCGCGCGCGCGCACGGAAGAGCCGGCGGAGGATCGATCGGTGATCCTCTGGACGCGGGAGATGCGCGCCGTTATATGGCCCGTTGTATGTATATATATCGCGCGGGGCTTTCTGGCTGTTTCGGCGCGCGCGGAGGGAGATAGAGCCGCAGTCGCGCGCCGCGGGGCTATGCGGCAGTGAGGCCAGCTGCGCGGGAGTATCGACACGCCTCCGACGTCGCTGGTATTTTCGCGATTTTCAGATGCAAAGGGAGCTTGGAGAACGCGCGGTGGTTATGCGTATGGGAGATAGTTTGGGGGTTTGTAATAGAGAGGGGGTAGTTTTTAGGTGGGTTATTGTTTGAATGAGTAAAGTGGTGCGATGAAAGTTGGGTTGATGAATGATTGAGGACTGGCTTTTACTGGTTTGATTCCCGCCGGGGACGAGAAGTAATAGTCTGAGTTATGAAATATAGATAGGCTTTAGAAAGTTATCGGAGACTGTGACCTTTTGGAGTTAGGAACGATGCTGGGGCTGGTTTTCTTATAGTCAATAAATTTGGTAATGCTTTAAAAACTATGTTTCTAAGAATAGCCGGGAGTATACGTTATTTTAAAACTATTGGTTACTGTATCTAAATATGAAAAAGAAGCATTTTTATTTGTGCTTTTATACTCACAGATATATAATAACCAATGTTATTCTCATGCTTATTACTGATACCGATTTTATGTATACTGGTCCTTAGCAACATCAACTTCTCAATCTCCAGCTCGACAACAACCCACCCCCTTCCATAACAAAGCCCTCCAACAACCAACCAATAACAAACCTTCTCCAAAAAAACAGCCAACTATCAACGCAAACATCAGCTCCCAGGCTCCACAGTAACTCCCGCAGATCCCAAGCGATAGCCCCACCCTCCAGCTCTAAACTCCCGGCATTACTCGAGATTAACTCGTCCTAAGACGCTTCCCCTTGTTCGCGCTCTGCATATATATATACACGCTCGCGGATCGCCGCGTCATTAAAACAAGCAGCTCTCCTGCGTTCGCGCTGCGGTAGCGAGAGAAGCAGACGCGATTACCTATATATAACCTAACGGAGCTGGGAGCAGTTTCGAGCCGTTCATTTATGCGCGCAGTCCTTAGCGGAGCTTGAGATTCTGTATATCCACTGTTTGCGGTGTGGCCTTTGTTCGGCTGGGTTCGCGAGCGAGCTGAGCTGCCCGCAGAAGGGCTTGGATGGATCTTGCGCCGACTGCTCGTTTGTTTACTGGGGGAATTCGGAGGGTTAATTTGCTGTGGGTGTGATGTATATCTTTTTTTTTTTTTATTTTGGGTTTTTGGATATAGGTGGTGCGTGAGGAAGGATCTAGTAGACCGCGAGTTGGCGACCTAAAAGACATTGTAATTACAAAGTTCCCTTGGCTGGTCAGTTTGTAGTTGGGTGATGGTACAATGTAAGCGCGGTTTCAAACTGTGAAGAAAAGTGAGTTTCCTGTGATATAACAGCAAAAAGAGAAAATTGATGACCTCTTATTTATTTTATAAAATAAATAAAAAGATTGGTCAGCTGCCTGATTTCGTAATGAGGCTAATTAGTTTTTAAACAGGATGAAAAAAAACTCGCTCAAATTTATAAAAGCTGAAATCTTGTATAGATATTCATTGAAAACTTGAAAAGAATAGTGTCAGTCGGTAGCTGGAATTAGGTCCGTTCCGTCCCTGTCGAAGTGAAAATATTGAATATACCCTCAAAATGACACTCTTACTTTGTACAACACTTATTTACCACGCTTACTTATAACAAGGAAAACGTACACTCTTCTTTTTTCCTTATTTTAATTTTAATTTAGTTATTGTCACATTATACAAATGTGCAAATTAACCATTTGTTTCATTTATATGTATATAAAATATCATAATCAATCAAGAAATATTTGAAGAAGATCAACATCTGTCAATTTTTGTAAAGAATAGAAAGTTATTGAATACGAGCTTCGCACGATCCGCTCCTTATTTATTGCTATTCAAGCTTTGATCATTTTTTATGAATTAAGGCTATTCAAGAAATACAAAAGAAATTCATAAAACCAATAGCCGTAAAATGCCATAAAATAAAAATAATTTGGATTTTTCCGCGTTTGTCTTTATTTCTGTTCTGTCTTGTCTTTTTATATAAAATTTATGTTATTTTCAATAAATTTTAAATAATTATTAGTATATTTTACTCTTCTAAATTTAGCAATAATTCTTAACTTTTAATTAATTGAAATATGAAATAGCAATTTTTGTCTGATTATAGGAATTTTATCGATTTATTTTCTTATAAACTTTTTTTCAGTGATACGTTTTTTTTATTAATTCCAAAGAGTATATTTTTGTAGCTCTGTAAATAAACATAATGTTTTATAAAAAGAAATTAGCTACAAAATTCTTGAAAAAAGCTGAACGTTAAAAGAGCAAGCTCAGAGAAAAAGACAAAAACGATTCCAGTTTAACGTATTGGAATTTCCAGGGATATTTTTTCTCATCAATCTCATCGATTGCCATTTAACTGCTTAAAGATTAAAGTATTTCTTCGGTAATCAAAGTAAAATATTTAGCATTTAATAGTTTATTTTTATTTCAAAAACAATTTTATTACTTATACTTGAATAAAATTTATTATTGTTAGTCATTAAAAAAAAGAAAATCGAATTGAATTGCAAAATTAATTTTGAACATTAAATTATAACTGCTTGTAAAAATTGTATTGAAATTTTATTTTATCGCGTTAAAAAGTAGATAATGGATAAAAGTCATAAAAGCAATATAGTTAACAAGATGCCAGATTCTCTGTGTGTGTCTAATTTTAGTTTTTCTAACTTTTCTCTTGAACAAATCGATCGATTTATTCCTAGTTTTAAAAATTGCTTCAACTTTCGTGTATAAAATACTCTCAGGTACTAAAACTTATAAAAAGATAATTGTTTTTACACGAATACTTAAACTTATTACGTTCCATAAAAAAATAGAATTTTTTAAAGTGACACCGTTAGTTTTGAATATAAAATTATAATACCATTCTTTGTTTTTATTTCCTAGAAAAACAAGTGTCGTCTTTTTAAAATCCTAGCAATCGATATTTTTTCACAATTATCAATAATAATTTTAATAGTAATAATTTCATATTAAATATATATTAAATAAAGAAATACTTTCTTTATAATTTTTTTAGAATACTTACAGTTAAAAAATAAATTTATCACTTAATGTAACTTAATTCCTCATAAAAATTAAGTTATTAAGTAACACCAAATAAATATATTAATAAACAGTTAACAGCATGTATTAAAGATGTTTACACAAATTACTTTCATAAAAATGTATTATGTCCATTAATGTATGAAAAATTTGTTATTTTTGTTAAAACTGCACACCTGCTCTTTTTGTAAAAACCGACAATGAATAATTGTTATTTTATTGCTTACAAAGATTTGATCATTCAGTCCGGGATAATATAAGAACAATATATTTCAAAGACCAAACAACTGTATTTCATTTTAATTGGAGAAAAAACTTCATAATATAGCATTTATATGAATTATCACTTTAAAAGAAAAAATAATATATAACTGTTATAACTATAATTGAAAAGTATTTTCTGTTGTATTTCTTGACTTCTTGTCAATTATCGCAATAAAAGTGTATAACCTATTTTATTAATAGAATATTGACAATTATTTTGATTTAGTCAATAAAAAACTTTTTTCGGAAAATCACAGGTATTAATTATTGGCAATTCATTAGAATGATAAATTATTTTTTTTACAATTGACAAGTATTTTATTTTTTTATAAACCTAAGAAACTTTCTTAATTTATTAAAAAATAATCCTTCATATTCGTAGGTTCTGAAATAATTGATTAGTTTTTTATTATCGCATATGATATTCAATATTAAAAAATATTCATTTTCAATAATTCTTTAAAAAGAATTTTTTAATAAAATTTACTCATAATTCAATCAAAAAATTATTTTTAAGAATAATTTTAATTAATTATTTGGTTTCATACGAAAATACACAGATATAATTTTTAATATTAATATCATAATTAAATATTTAATATCATAAGTAACATCAATTTTTAAAATTCATCCATTTTTGCATTTTTACGTAATTACAGCAAAAGAAAATTAAATTAAATGTGCTCTTACACAAAACTTCTTATTAACTGCATGTACATAGAGTTAAGTTTTATTATACGTATCATATATTACCCCGAAATTTCAAGCTCTATTCAAAATTGTAATAAGCTTTAGAAACTATTGGAAAAAGGATTACGGCAAGTGCATTATCGGCTTCGTGCGTCTTCTTTAAGAATAATAATAGTAATACCTTCTGATTCCATTCGAAAATTCAACATTTTATTTAGCCTAACGGGAATGAAAAATGTACTTCAATTTAAAATAAATGTTAATTCTTTTGTCAAAATCGTATAAAGTGTTTGTAATTTTTAATTGGATTATGAATTTACATTTTTTAGATTTATGTACGTTTTGTTACAGAAAGGGTATAGACGAAGAAATTTAGTGAAAAATTATATCTAAAGTAAATTGATCCGTAAAAAAACCAAATGCTTTTGGCCTAAAAAAAAAAAAAATTTATACAAAATTTCAATATTTATTCGATGATTGATACCGAAAGTCACGTAAACTTACTTCTTGGTTTAATGATTATAAATTGTTTCTTAGCCACGTCTTAGGAATTTCATCATTTTATTCTTAATATTGCAAAATTATATGTTTTAAGTCATTTGGTACTTATATCCATTTAAGTTCAATATTAAACGCAATTACACGATTTAAAGCGCAAAATATTTTGGAATTAAGCATAACGTCATTGGTTTTCAAATATAAACACTTCACAGACAAGTTATTCCCGTTTGTGGTAATAATGCAAATTTGTTCTATTATAGATATTAATATTTTAAAATTACTATTATTTAGATTTTTGATTGTCAGTTTGTTAATAACATTAGAAAATAAAAAACATTTGATTATTTCCGCATTTTCATTTTTTTACCATTCAACTAAATATTCACCACCATACTTACTGCAAATTCTAAAAAAGAAAGATTGAATTGGAAACCTTCTTTTTCAATGCTGGTTAAAAGAAACATTGATATTTACAACTCTACCGATAAACCAGACCCGTTAACATTTTCTACTTTACCTAATGCCATTATAGCAGTTTACCCATATTTCTGCACCCGTGTATATGTACTACAACACGCCCGACAAACTATAGCGAAATCTAGCGAAGACCGTATTACAGTGACTTTTTTACTAGCATTGTAGAGAATGATTTGCGTTGCCGACATAGGCTCGCAAGACAGATGCCGCTGGTGGTTACGAAAACGTTGTAGCGAACGTATTCAAATATCCCGCCTCTCGCGCTGGGATACGTAGCTCGTTCTCTTTTTCAAAGAGAGGTCAATCGAGCGAGTCACCTAAGGTGTTGTTTGCCGAACTGCCGGTGTCGCTCACTGACGTCACAAAGACAAACTGACGTCCAGCTTTGTTCGCTGAGGCTTATATAAGATCCAAGGATGGGCATGCATGCATTCAGGAGTATGCATGCGGGTATTCAGGAGTGGTGAAAATGAACACGTACTTGGGGGCTGAGCGGACGAGAACCCCATCATCGAAAATAATAAAAGCAAGAAGGCATAAATGCACGTGACTCGATCAGTGGAACGAGGGCGAGTACGGTCAGCCTTTCAGCGCCCATTCGTCATGTGAATTAGGAAATTTTATGTCGCGAGTATACAACACAGCAATGTTGCGATAACATTTCAAATAATCGTTTAATTATTAATTAATGAAAATTGAAAAAATGGAGAATTCGTCAGCATCGATTATAATTATTATCGTTATGAAAAATTATGCAACTGTAAATCTGATTTCACTCCGATAGAGATTATCTGTGACTGTGAATTCAATATTTACGTTGATATTTTGCAGTGTACTTTTCATCCGCGTGACTCTAAGGCAAATAATATTGATGAAATATTTCGTATTTGATTTGGAATAATCTTTTAATATTATTTCGAATTATACATGAACAGATTCACAGAACTTATAACTAATAAATTGATCTTTTAAGCACATAAACTAAATTAACTCAAACATATTTCATTTTATCTAGAATATGATCTCTGGAATGGATGCAAATGTATAACGAGGGACACAATGAGGAGATGCATAAGGCTATACCCAAAAAAGTACTTTTTTTCGCGTAACAAAATATAGAGTTTAAAAAAAATAATATAATCTAGTTTATAATTATGCTTTGCAGGATAGTCTAGTAGCAACTATAGATCAATTGGAGAAAACCCTCACATATAATTGAAAGTTATATGGATAATCATATAAGCTGCGAAATGAGAGCCTCGTATTTCGAATATTAATTTATTTTTTTGAAATATAAGTAAATAAAAATAATGATTTATCTGGAGATATCAATCTAATCGTTATAATATCGAGATCATTACCTGAGACTGGAATATCCGTGTTTGTAGGCTGAGGATGCGAGGATTAGGTGAATGAAAGTCATCTGGTTCTATACAATAGTATATAAATTTATTGATCTTATCTTATATTAACGATCTACTCTCTCAAACAATTTCTCTTGAATTAGTAAACGGGATGGACGGAAACTTTTTATATACATCCTAATAGTTGTGATGAATACTTGTCTTTATTTTTATCTATGGATTTTTATTATTAAAACTTGACTGATAGATATAGGCA